>JAJJWW010003208.1:0-33088 GCA_023531295.1 Papaver armeniacum
CAAAATCAGTAATTTTGGTCGCCGGGAAAGTCGGGTATTATGGTTTAATCCGCACCTAATCTTCTTCTCCGTCGATGCAATATTCCGTCACGCACCGGCCCAAGTTAACGGTCAAACAGGTCAAATGTTAGTCAACTAGGTCAAAGTGCAGTGAGTCGGGCCATCGAGTCAGCTTTCTAACTCACCGATTGATCTAACCGGGCTGAGTTGATCGCTTTCCGGATCGGCCATCCGAATCATTGAGTTGACTCCGCCAGAGCTGTAGTCCCACGAGTTTCGTTTATTTATAGGACTTCTTAGGCCGAACCAGCCGTTTTTAGTCTTATCCCGTTAAGAATCCTAGCATTCATCTAAGCAATCATCCCCGACAGAGCTTTAGATGCCTTCTTCCTATAAGTGCCTTGTTCTTTCGTATCAAGGAATCAAAGAATAGCCCAGAAACCATTCCAACATCACCAAGATCATCAATCATACCACTTCAACCTCAACTATCTTCATCTCCCGACTCGAATCTCTCAAACCCATTCTCAGCCGTAACTCCACAAACAAACAAATCATACAATTCCATTATTACAAATCCAAGAGCATCCAAACTCGAATCGGCAAAGACTCAAACCCAATAACTCCGATCCTACTCGATCTCCATTTCACTCCCCATCGAATCACAAACCCATCTCTATCCTTCTCACTACTGAGTTGAATCTCTACTATAATCTTCTACATCTCCATTTCGAGTCTTGATTGCAATGAAAAGAGCATCGATTTACTTCTCTCGGATTCTCAATCACCACCATAATTTCAAATCAATTACTACTACTAAACTTCATTACCCAAAACCGCTCAATTCTCCCCAAAGCGTGAACAATCTCTAATCTCCCATGAATATTTCCGCCGCTTCTTTTCATGACTTCAACCGAGTCATACCCATTAATTCCTCTCGTCCCTATTCTCTTCAATTGACTAAGAAAACCAATCCCCATCTTTTTAATTCGAGTCTCGGATTTCACCAGAGTTTTTAGAACTTCTCTTCTCTGTTAGAGCCCATCTCCTCAACAACAGCAGTGAGGTCTTGTTCTTCATCTTCTCTTCACAACCTTACTCAGTTACAGCTGCCACCACCATCTGCATCTTTCACCAATCGAACCCAATTACCGAATCCTTGAATCAAACCCAGACTCCATTTCTGAGATCAACAACAACTTCACCTCTTCAATCATCTGAAACCCATACTAATATTAACCTCTGATCCCCTTTTCTTCTCGCATTTCTTGGTTTGATTCAAACCCACTGCTTCGCCGCTTCTTCTTTATCTCGTTGTTCATGGAAGCACTCATCTTCAACCTCTATCGATTCATCTTCTAAACCCCAATTGCAACTTCGATTTCTTCTCTGCTATCTCTCTCTCATCGATCGGAATTCACAGCAGCAAATGCTTCTTCAATTTCAGGTGGAAAGAATGAATGAAAATGATTGATAGAAGAGAAAGAAAACCTCTTCTCGATTTAGGTTGGATTGATTTGGGGCTGTGATATTGGTACTTGGCACTTCTAATAAGGGGTAACCAAGTTATAGCCCCTTAACCTCACTGGATCGCTACTAGTACTCCTCCCAAAAGAGTTGCCACTTAACCTTGACTGGCTCCAAATAATGTTCTCCCATGAAATGACAATTTTACCCTTTTGCTCAAATTGGGTGATTTCTTCTTCTTTCCTCCGTGTGACTCCAAAGTAGCTACAAAACTCAAAACACGCGAAAATACATAATTTACAAGAAAAATAACAAAGAAAGCATAAACAATTGATAGTAAATAGGATGTATTCTACACCCTATCAAATTCCCCCACACTTAGACTTTGCTAGTCCTCGAGCAAATCAAACTAAAACTCACAACTTCAAAGTTGCCTCAGGCGTCCCAAGCATCCAAGGAGCTATGAGGACATGAGTTTCGCATGCTAGTAATAAGAAGTTAGAAATACTAAAGAACATATTCTCATTCTTAAATGTTGAGTGAGAAATAACCACACCATAATGAGAGAACGCGTGTTTGAGAAACGATCAATAAGCATTTCCTCGACTTTTGCCTCACCAAAAAGGATTTTATGATAATTGCACTCAAAAATATGGCTTTTTTATGGGTCTCGCATGTAAAAGGTGTAGGAATGAAGAGAGAATTCTGCAACACTTTGAATGGTGGGAAGGACAACTTCCGAAATATTTTTAAAAACCCACATCTTTTAACATTTTGAAAAACCATTTTTCGACGATCTCTAAGAAAGGAAATCAACCACTATTATCGAGGATGAGATTACTTACTCACCTTCACATCCGATCGCCAATTATGATAACACCACTCACGGCATCCAATAGAAACATCTTCCGTTTGGTCTTCGTCTTGGCTTCAACTATTGGTGATAAACTCTCGAATTTCATAAATCCTTAACAATTTGTAACCTTTACCTTAAATCCTTGTCGCTTGAAACTTCCTTATAGATTTTCCTTCCCCATGGCTTATTAAATAAAAATAAAAATAATGATAATTTTTTTTTTTTTTCTTGTCTCATTTTTTTTTTTTTTTTTTTTTAATTTTTTTTTGAAAACAAGAGAAATAAAATACAAAAACAAACCGAGGCCGTGGGAGAAGTATTTTACCGCTTGATTCATCACAACTTGTATCGTCTCGAAATCATAAACTTCAAGAATTCTTACCTTTTGATTTTCTTCGCTTTTATAAATAAGTCTTCATACTTGGATATAAAATTACCTTATTGTAGTGTAAGTCTTCAACATATATGTAAAAATCTGCTCTTTGTATGTTGCTTTACTTGAATATGAAATTTGCTCTTTTCTCGTTCCGCTGCTTGTAAACCTTGAACTCTTCCAACTTTCCTTGTAGATTTTGATGTCGCTCCTTGTTGATGATGATGGTGTTTCTATGGATCCGTTGTTGTGGAGAGAATGGTGCTAATGCAAATCGAACTACAAGAAGGAAGCTTTCATCTATAGACGCTCACCCTCATGATTGACAAAATTAGCACTCAAGAGATCAAAGAGTAGTGCTTCTATTGGTGGGAAGTTGGGCAGCTCACCATTCTACCCTAATTAATGTAATGACACACACTCAAAAGAAAGCTTTTTAGTTAGATGGAAAAATTTCTGGTCTGTGCCTCACATGATATGAATACGTAGTCTCCACTAATGATTGATCAAGAACTCTAATAATGCATTTCTCCTCGCACCAAATTTGCATCACCGCATGATTAAATCCATTATTTAACACTCTAACAAGCAAGAAATCCGAATGTAGTTCCCTAACACTTCCAAGTTCAATTATGTCATTAATTCTATGTAAACATACCTAGAAGTATGCTAGTGACTCTAAAATCTCTAAAAGTTGGAGGTTTTATGTAAAACTTTTTTTATTTTTTTAAAAAAAAAAATTTATTTTATTTTTATTTTTTTTAAAATACATGCTTAACCACTCCCCCACACTTAAACCTTACATTGTCCTCAATGTAATTGAATCGTCCTAGTAAAGTCAAGGTGGGAAATTTTTAACATGATAAGGAACAAGAAAAAGAAATAACAAAAAGCAAAAGGATAAGAAATACAAAACCTATGGGTTGCCTCCCATTAAGCGCTTGTTTTAAAGTCGACGCCCACTTAGCTCTTGCAAGATTCATTCCCATATACTAACAATCAAAAATTTGAGGATCCACCCATAATACCTCGTTTTGAAAACAATAACTCCATACAAATATTAGCACAAGAAAACAATAGTGAAATTATCGCCGATAGAAATTTCCCCCACACTTATTCTCGTCCACACTCGGAAGTGTATAAAGAAATAGAATTTGGGAACTTCCATGTGTTCCTCTTGGCAAACCTGCATGGTGTTAGAATCAAGTGTTTCCAATGGTGGATATCTAGAAACAAAATCATCCAAAATACTTTCAAGCACATACATTCAAACCAATAAGAGGTAAAGGAGAAGAATCAATATGCAAAGGGTTAGACAAACCTTGCACAATCTCTTGTATTATAGAATCCTCTCCATCCTTAAAAAATTCAAGTGAATTACTTACCTCTTGTATATCGTGGTCCTCTATTAAACCTTGCAACCATTCTTCATCATTTTCTACCTTAACCAAAGTCTTGGCATCATTAAAATCATTGGCAAGTTCAATTGGGTCTTCCACAAAATCAATCAATTTGGTTTCATCCTCTAGCATCATCTCTTCAACATTCTCATCATCGGAATCGGGCCATTCACTAAAATGATTTTCGTCGGTATAAATTGTAAGATCTTCTTGTGAGGGTGTTACACCGTTTATAACAATAGGTAAGTCACATCCAATCTCCTCCTTTTGAATAAAGCGAGGATCGTTATTATGATCCGGAGTTGGAATAACTTCCTCATTGTTGCAATGCTCATACACTTCCGCGGACTCATATCTTTCCCTAAGGAATTTTTTCCAAGCACTAAATGCATCATCTTCAAGCTCTACCTTTGGATAGGTGCTTGATCATTATTAAGATCAAGGCTTGAGTAAGCTACACTAGCGTCATCAAAAGTCTCCAAAGGTTGGCCTTTTCCAACATAATCATCGATCAAATATTCATTACACACCATAGGCACATTAGAATAGTTATTGCTTTGATAGCAAAATTCTTCTTTATCCTCTCCTCCTTGTATTGATCCATGTCTCTTCGTATTTTAGCAATGCCGTCTTGAAGTTGTTGGAGTTGCTCATCCCTATTTTCATCGAGTTGAGTAATTTGTTCGTATAATTTCTCCGAATTCCTTTGAATTTCTCGATGTGGTTCCTCCCAAACATAAGGTTGCTGGCCTTGTAGTGATTCTTGCAACTTTTGTTGAAGATCCCCAATGATAGGTGTAGAATACACCGTATTTACTATATAGAGTTTATGCTTTCTTTGCTATTTTTCTTGTGAATTATGTACTTTACGCGTGCTTTTGGATTTTATAGATACTTTGGAGTCGCGCGGAGGAAAAGAAGGAGAAATCACCAAAATTGAGCAAAAGGGGCAAAGCTGTCATTTCCTAGGCGAGTACTTTTTTTGGAACCTAATCAAGGTTATGGGGTACCCATTGGGGTGTCCCTTAGCCTATGAACTGGAGTGTATATAACCACCTCAATCATTCTTACAACCCTAAATTGAGGAAATTACTTCTCAATCATTTTTCTTCACCTGAAATCAATGGAGAGAAGAGAGGAAAAAAATGGCTGCTACTGCTTCTGAGATCGTCCAAAAATGGAGAGATCGAGAAGCTGGTATTCAACACAGAGAGCTGGAATTGAGACTGCTAAACCGAGAGATTGAGATTGAAGCTGCTGTTACATCTGAGATGTAGAAATGGGTTTTTAGAAGAATTACAGAAGCTATGAAGAACACAGAGATGATGAATTAGATCCAGAAGAATTAGGGTTTGGAGGTTGCTGTTGTACAATTAAGAGAGAGTCATTTTCTGGTGAAAGCTTACACATGGTTTGAATTCGTGGAACTTAAAGCTACCAGAGGGAAGTCATGGGGTTTAGGCTCGATTCTGTTGCCTGAGGCTGGAGCTGATGTTACATTGAATTAGTGATGGAAGAACTGAAGATGAGGAGAGCACTTGAACTGTTGGAATGGGGAGGAAGATTGATTGAGAAATTGCAGTTGGTTTTGGTATGTGTTGGCTAGATACTGTGATTGGGCTGAGAAGAAATGGGTTCAGTCATGAATGTGTAACAATGCGGGTGCAGCCACAATTTCAGAGGTCATGGTGGTCTATTGCAAAATACAGGTTGAGATTGCAGGCTAGGTATGGCAGCAGATGCATTGAACAGAAGGCATTGGAGGCTTCATTTGAGTTTGATAGGAACTGCAGATTTTTCAGAGAGGAATCAAGAACTGATGCTGATCCTGGGGTCTGTTGAAGCCATGAAGGATGCTGTTGTGTGTGTTGAGTTGATTGGGAGAGAACTGATGCCATGAATATTTGTTGCTGGGAAGTGCAAGTAGTCGACGTGGCTACAAGTCGTGATGCGTAGATTGTCAAGCCTGTGGACTTGAGTCGAGATGTTACTTGCACTAACTGGGTGATGGTATGCGGTGAGTTGTGAAGCAAATGGGTTACGAGAGATGCAGTGAGTCGGGTGAAGATGAAATTGTCGCTTGAGCTGGATGAATTAAGGTGGTACAAGAATTACAGGAGCAGCTATGTGGGGTTGTATGCTTGGTGGTTTTTAGTGGATTTGGTTTGCGCTGGAGTTGATATTATGCAGATCAGTTCATTTATGGAGGTGTAGAATGATCGTATCGGGGACATGGATGATGTGCTTGTTGGAGTTGTTGCTATTGAGATACTTTTGGCAATGGCAGAGGCCGATGGTTGTGGTCTTGATAACAAGATTAATATGTCACTGGTATTATGTGTGCAAGAGGACAAAGAGATAGTATTCTTTATAGTGATGTCGTTTAAATGGACTTAGATGGTGGAAGCTCAAGTTATAGCCGGAGTTGAAATGAATCGAATGAGTGTGGATGTTTGTAATGTTGTCTCAAAGTGAAACAGCCTAAGATGGTAAAGCACCGATGTTGTCAGTGAGTCGATTACGTAACATAAGACCTAGATGAATGATTAGGTTTTATAAGTTATGGGACTATTGGTCATGCTTATGTATGAGCAGTTGGATGTCACCGCAATGTTTGGTTCATTGCCAAGGTACTGGGGTTGCAAGTAGTTGTTCAACGAGGTAAATGGTAGCAGTGGTTGTGAAGTTACAAGGATTGGGGTAGCTGCTGTGGTTCGGGATGGAGCAAAGATGTAATGGAGCAGTGCTAGTGGTTTAGCAGTGTGCAGCCGAGATGATTGCCTATGGTCGCAAGTGATGTAGCTCTAGTGATGCTATTCAGAATGGGAGCTGAGTCGACTACACATTGAGATGGCCGAGACACAAAAGGAGTGTGGCAAAGAGCATGGTATGAAATTGCAGGGACAGATCCAAGAGAATCCAGGAGATAAAGGAGTCACTGGTCACAAATGAAGCTGGCTCAGCTGGCAAATATGGGAAGTGAAGGTGATGCTATCTGAAGTTGAGCTGGTATTGCAGGTGTCTGGGTTTGGTGTGTGTGTGTGCTGTTGGTGCAAAGATGAAATTACAGGCCTTGCATTTGGCCTGGGATGGTGCTGAGGATTCCAATGAAGCTGCAGTGGGTGGGTTATGCATCATGCGTCCGCAATGATGGTGCAACTATTATGGGTCAGTGGAAGAAATGTAGTGATGCACCATCCCGGTGCAACACAAAGATTTAGCCTTGCAAATGGCTAGGGCAGCAGTGACTTCACTCACCAGACCCGACCTGGCCCGAGTAGCTATCCGACTCCTACTGAAACAAAGGACCCTGGTTTGACTCAAAGAATCGACCCGAGTTGACCCATTGACCCGCCGGTCTGACCGTTGACCTGGGTGATCGGCGGATTTGCTTGGTCAATGAGTCGTTTTTCCTGGGCGACTTTCCGGCCGATTTCCCGCCACAATCCTGCACTTCCACGACTGCTTTCGGGCGTATTTTCTACACGGGTTTTTCATTCTTGTGGGCTTGGTGGATTCTCACCTAATGGACTTTGAAGACTAAACCTAATTTTAGAAGTTGGAGAAAGCTATAAAAGGGAAGGTCTTCTACAACTTATATATATCTTTTTCTTGGAATTTTGGAGAGCCGTTTTGTTTTTACGCTTCTAGGGTTTGGTTTTGTTCTTCTTCTTCCTTGTTTTATTATTGAATATTGATGATGATGAACTCCATAGCTATGAGTAGCTAAACATCTTATTGGTTATGGGATAAAAAGTTGATTTCTCAACATGCTTTTGATTCAATGAATTAGTTTTGTCTCAAGAATTATTGTTTGTGATTCACAATTAATATTGTCATAAGATTTGAAAACTTGTTAGGTTGAGTCCTAATCAATCCGATTTGTGTTCATCTCTAGAGCTATATTAGGGTTTTCAATACGAAAACGTTGTTTATCCCTCGATTCTAAGTAGCATAATTGTGATTAGTGCTTATAGTGATATATCCTACTAGTCACAAGTGAATCATAACTTTTGTTAAAACGTTTAGTGCTTTTACACATTCGCTTGCATTGATGAGTCTTATTCCATAAATCTTAATGCTTTTAGGGAGTTAAACTTAATTGTGCTTTTACACTTTAGGTTGCTTTGATTTAAGAATTCACATATGCATCTTTTAATGTGGTTGTGATGAAAACAGGAATTAACGGGTTATACTTGCGATCAAGATATCCTAGGACTTTTAATAAATACGAGATTAAATACCAATTCTAATCATTGATGAAAATACATGTTTGTGAATGATACTATCCCGTGACCAATATCTTCTCCTTATTGATTTCTCGAATTACTTACTTTGCTTTTAATTACTTTTATTTGCTTAAATACAACAAACATACCTTGGGTTACTTTAGAAACTAAAAGTTTATAACAACAAACGCCTCTCTGTGGATACGAACTCTTTCTTATCGAATACTATATTTATATCTAGTTGATTGAGAAAGTGAAATTATATTTGACGGATTGACAACCGACCACCCAATCATGGCAAACATCTTATCTGCAAAACTAGAGAATTTCTGATCATCAACAAAACTATCCTCCCATCCTTGTGATTGTCCACTTACATACCCGTCATAAGGTTGTTGATATGTATGAGAATATCCATAAGGTTCTGTAGGAAATTGATCATAGCCAAAAGATTGGTTTTGATTGTATCCTGAGGATGGTTGGAAGTTGCCAAAATGTTGAGGTTGAAAACCGTATTGATTGTTATAATATGCTTGCTCTTGTACACTATACATGGAAAACTGGTACCTGAAATAAGATTCTCAAAAGCTAAGTTAGATACGATATAGGATCCAACAAAGCAAGAATAAACCAAAAATAAAAATAAAAACAACTAAAATCATCCGTCGCTCCCCTCTATGGCGCGCTAAAATTTGATGCGTGTCGTAACCACAACAAATTAATTAATATTTTTCCACCTAATTAACAAGTAATATAGTGTAGTCAAGTTCGTTCCACGAGGAGCAAGAGATTCTAGTTGTAAAAATTGTCACAAAAGGGGGAATGTATAAAGCAAAAGAAAATAAACAAAGCAATTAAAAGATAAAGTTGAAATCAATAAGAGAGACAAGATCAAGGAATCCTTCTTCATTGCAAAACAATGATTCAAATTATATTTTTCATCCACATGTTATTAGTCACAGATTATCACCAACCGTAGGTAAAGCAAACTAGATCAATTGCTAAACCCCTAAATCCCTTTGTATCACCTGGACACGGAAGTTCTCGACACTGGATTCTATTTACCAAACAACCTAATAGTAGATCACTCAAGATGTAATTTAAATAAACGCATTAAGATTTATGAACTTATTAGGTTGATATTAGTAGTTAGACTCTTAGATCAAGGTCTACTTGCTAACGTTGTTTTCACACACAATTGCTTCATGGAATCCCTTCGCAAGGTCTCGTGTTTGCTACTTATGTAAAGAGTCAAGAAACGATTACTTATCCCCTAACTTTCACTAGCTTTAGATCAAATTAAAAAATCAATTTAGCGTGCACTCTAAACAATCTATCAATCAACCATGAATGTATAAACATTCCTATTAGTAAAAACAAACGATAATCATGTGAAAAACTTCAAGATAGAATTGAAACAAAACTCAAATCATATATTAAGAACTAGGAATTCATCCTCAATCAATAAGAAAATTAGCTACTCATGTTTTTGAAATTCACACAAATAATAATTAAAAGGAGAATTTTTAAAGTTCACACAAATAATTAAAAAGAAGAATTTTGAAAAGCAAGCAAAAACACAAGTGTTGTGTGTGTAGAGAGGTGTGTAAAGATATATGTAAAAGATGTAGAGAACTTCTATTTATAGGCTTCAATGTTCTCCAAATCTTCCAAGGAATAGAATCCTCATTCCATAATAATTCAATTTCCAAATTCAAGTCTTTCTCATCTTCCATCTTCTCTTTCCAAATTTGACCCAAATTCTCCATCCAATTCCAAGTCCAAGTCTTCACACCTATGAGTAGAATCCACACAAAAATCTGTAATTTTGGTCGCCGGGAAAGCTGGTATTATGGCCGAATTTTATTTTAATCCCAGACCGGAATCTTCTTCTCCGCCGACGTGAATATTCCGTCACGCACCGGCCCAAGTTAACGGCCAAACAGGTCAAATGTTAGTCAACCGGGTCAAAGGGCGAGTGAGTCGGGCCACCGAGCCGCCTTTCTAACTCAGCCGATTGATCTAACTGGGTTGAGTTGGATCGGCTTCTGGATCGGTCATCTGAATCATTGAGTTGACTCGCCAGAGCCAGAGTCCGGCCGAGTTTCGTTTATTTATAGGACTTCTCAGGCCGAATTCAGGCCGTTTTTAGTCTTCTCCTGTTAAGAATCCTAGCATTCATCTAAGCAATCATCCCCGTACAGCAGCTTTAGTTGCCTTCTTCCGGTGTGCCTTGTTCTTTCTCGCATCGTTGAATCAAGAATGACCCCGTAACCATTCCAACATCACCAAGATCATCAATCATACCACTTCAACCTCAACTATCTTCATCTCCCCGACTCGAATCTCTCAAACCCATTCTCAAGCAACTCCACAGACAACAGCTTATACAATTCCATTATTACAAATCCAAGAGTATCCAAACCCCGAATCCAGCAGCACTCAAACCCAATAACTCGATCCTACTCGATCTCCATTTCACTCCCCATCGTAATCACAAACCCATCTCTATTCTTCTCACGGCTGAGTTGAATCTCTACTGTAATCTTCTTCATCTCCATTTCCCTGAGTCTTGATTGCAACAGCAGCATCGATTTACTTCTCTGGATCTCAATCACCACCATAAATTCAAATCAATTACTACTACCAACCTTCATTACCCAAAACCGTTCAATTCTCCCCAAACGTGGAACAATCTCTGGAATCTCCCATGAATATTTCCAGCGCTTCGTTCATGACTTCAACCGAGTCATACCCATTAATTCCTCTCGTCCCTATTCTCTTCAATTGACTAAGAAAACCAATCCCCATCTTTCAATTCGAGTCTCGGATTTCACCAGTAGTTTTTAGAACTTCTCTTCTCCTCGTTAGAGCCCATCTCCTCAACAAGCAGAAGTGAGGTCTTGTTCTTCATCTTCTCTTCACAACCTTACTCGATTCGCCATAGTGCCACCACCATCTCGCATCTTCACCAATCGAACCCAATTACCGAATCCTTGAATCAAACCTGCACTCCATTTCCGAGATCAACAACAACTTCACCTCTTCAATCATCTCGAAACCCATACGAATATTAACCTCGCATCCCCTTTCTCTTCTCATATTTCTTGGTTTGATTCAAACCCAGCTGCTTCTGCCGCTTCTTCTTTATCTGTTGTTCATGGAAGCACTCATCTTCAACCTCTATCGATTCATCTTCAGAAACCCCAATTGCAACTTCGATTTCTTCTCTGCTATCTCTCTTCTCATCGATTCGGAATTCACAAGCAAAGATCTCGCTTCTTCAATTTCAGTGTGGAAAGAATGAATGAAAATGATTGATAGAAGAGAAAGAAAACCTCTTCTCGATTTAGGTTGGATTGATTTGGGGCAGGATATTGGTACTCGGGCACTTCTGATAAGGGGTCACCAAGTTATAGCCCCTTAACCTCAGCTGGACTGCTACTAGTACTCCTCCCAAAAGAGTTGCCCCTTAACCTTGACTGGGCTCCAAATAATGTTCTCCCATGAAATGATAATTTTACCCTTTTGCTCAAATTGGGTGATTTCTTCTTCTTTTCCTCCGTGTGGCTCCAAAGTAGCTACAAAACTCAAAACAAGCGTAAAATACATAATTTACAAGAAAAATAACAAAGAAAGCATAAACAATAGATAGTAAATAGGATGTATTCTACACCCTATCATGCAGAGATGGTCGTTTCTTCATAAATAACCTCAGTGTTGCTCAAGTCATCATTATTAGCTCCTTCATTCTCAACTTCGGTATTTGACGCCTAATACAAAGATTACATGAGATTAGAATCATCCAATCATGGAACCGAAGGAAATCATAAAATTTGGCATGAAAGTTAACTAATTATATTTAAGTTCTTCATTTTACATGCTATATATCAGCAAATAACGTGAAAGTCATAAAAAAAAACACGTTTTACAACAAGCTTGTCTGAGAGGATTTTACATTGTCATGTACAAAACGATGAACTGGGAGCAATTGGTGAAGAATCTAAGGTTCAGTTATATACCATTCTCTTCGTATGGATTTTATCTACAGCATATCAAAATTTCATAGCAATTGGATAAACGAGCAAAAAGATGTGGTCAAAATATTGGACTACATGATGGTTGAAAATTTTCTCGAAGTCTCCTCGAAGTTTATCTTTTACTGATTTCAGCCCCTAAACGTGCTCAAAACTCTAAAAGCTTCTTTGAAAAAATCTTGGAAATTTCCTGGGCATAAGGATACATGGGTAGATTGCTAAAATACTACATCTTACGAAGATTCTACAAAGATTTTTGCTAAAGGGTCAATTCTCAAATTTCCGTGACGTATTTCTATAAGAATTTTCGATATTCACATGAATTCTCATTCATTCATTCATAAAACAAGAAATTTATACTTCTATGGATAAAATTCAAGAGAAATACTTACTTGGGTGGTCTCTCGGGAAGCGTCCAAAGAACCCGAATTGCCGCAAGATCAACATCAAGAGCGTCATTGCTTTCATTCGGTTTGAGCTCTGGGAATTTTCTATCGCCATTTTCCGAAGATGAACGAACATCACCAGTACTCTCCACTTCCATGCTGACATCCTCCTGGATATATTCTCAATAATTAGCATTTTGTCTATAAAGCATCACGATTGGTTATACAAAGAAATACTTACGGGCTCTTCTTCATCACTCAAGTCAAAAACTGTTTGCCCAGCAGCAGAGAACTGAAGACCGTCAATACTCGATGGAGTGAAATTCTGCAACGAAATAACAAATATTGGTTTCCTAAATCCTAATAATGCGGATGAGAAGAAGTCACAAAGAAAATAAGTACTGACAACTCACCAAAGAAACAACGGGGACTTTATGGTATTGGACCACAATTTGTAATTCTTGCTCCTGCCTTCTCCGCCATGAATAGTTGCTTCAGCTTTCGAGAGGTCTACATCAATTCTGTGTCTTACGTTACACCGTCCCGTGAAATTTTTTGATGCAATAGTCAAAACACGCTTATCATAATTTTATGAAGATTGTACAAAGAATACTTACTTGTGAACATCCCGAAGATGTTTTCTGTTTATCACCACCAGTGGAAATGCTTCAGCCTCTGGCCGAGTAGCAATCATCTCAAAGCAGAAGGAGGTTCCTTCACCAAAGGTTGATCAACCGTCACGAAATCGAGTAAACGCCCGAGTTGTTGATCCCAAACGTTTATGTAACCCTCGGAGTTACATATGTAATTCGCTCGAGGTAGGGAACCAAAGATTCACTCCCTTCCACATGTGTGCGGTCTAAACGGGTCATAAGTCGTTTCGGCCAATGGTTTCCTCCTTCGAAAAGTCGGAACACACTGATCCATACCCATTTGCCGAGCTGCCCTATCAATATTGTATTCTTCCACTGAGAATTCTCCATGTATTGCTTGATATCAAAAACAGTGGGTACAACTCAAAGATGAAAGACCTTTCTCTGTCGCTCAAATCAGCACCAGATTTCAAAGTCGTACTCTCTTCAGCATTGAATGTTGTCAACTGAGAAATATAAGAAGGAATTGACACCCATGGACGGAAATTGAATTCGATTCACTTGCCTAACACATCAACGAAGCGGGTATTGAGTCGAGGCTGCTTTGTAGACCAGCGCATGATCCTGGCATTGTCTCTCTCAGAGAAAACATGACGAGCATTAACATTAAATCCTTGCAAGATAGTACGTGAAATGGGTGCATAATTCTTGAAACGTTCCCACATCAAAGCTTGAAGAAACATCGATTGGCATAGCATTCAATATTCATAAAGTCATTCGAGATGCTGGAGTCTATAATAAAGGAGTCTAAGTTAGAGTACAAGGAACCCAAGAATAGACTACCTATTGGGAGTTGCTCACCCATAGCCATCTTAATGGCAAAATGAATCACGAACGACTTTAACAAATTTCCAGTATCTTCAAATATATCTATGGACAGCCATAAACACAAGAAAGTAAAGAATAGATAACGCACTGCTGATGTGCCACCAAGAGAAGTATCTCTAGGACACCAATATATTAACCAGTGAGCATAACAACCTTTGCTTCCGGACACCTTATTAATCTCCTCCATTGCAACTGTCAAAATGTTAGAGATTGTTGTTTCCTCTCACCGAAAGACTTTCGTGAAGGTTACCCGTGATCTAAGATGCAACAAAGCAACTACATCCTCTAAGGTAACGGTAAACTCTCCCCATCTTCATATAAAAGTGTGAGTTGGAATATACCAACGAGCAAGTAGAGCTACCATACCTCGCACATCATGAAAAATGAACAACTCTCCAGAGGCTTGGATAGCCCTTATTATTTGTGCATCATGCAGCATGGCTCGAACACGAGGAAAACCCAGCATATACCTTGCCCATCCAGAAAAATTTTCTAAAGGCCGTCAAGAAAGCATGAATTCTATGATTGACGCGGAAAAATATCCTCGTTCAAGACAAAACCGAATGGCTGCCTGAGGAGTCACCAATTGTTTTGAGTAACCTCTTTAGAATTTATCAGAAGACGAAATGTTGGAGTTCTGAGGCGCTTTCAGGTCCTTGAGCCACAAAGAATGCATCCTCTATGTTTGGAACATTTTTGATTCCAGGTTTTTCATCTTCTTCTTCACCAATAAAAGTCTCATCCATGCATGTATCATCTCCGAGACATCATTTTCTTGAGAGTCGCATCCTTGCGAAGTAGCCGTAACATGCACACAATACTCTACTTCAAGATATCATCCATACAAGATGCAAACTTCGACAAGATGATGGAATTATGCACATGGAAAAACATCTACTTAAAATGGTAATTCTTAACTCTTACCTTTTTACGATTCCACTAACAAGAGTGATTGTAATGCAAGAGTTAACACTTCAAAACTTGCCTGCTTCTTCGAAATCTACAAAAGACGAGCAAAACTCGATTTTCATAAAATCGTGAACACTTCTACCGTGTGAACATTAACCACTGAATTATGAGAACTAAACAATATTTTATCATAAGTAATTGTTTACCTTTAAACATTATTCAAAGTCAGGCTTTGATTTTCAAAAAAAAAATATATAAAAAAACGTGAATTACTCACGTAAATTTAAAAAAAAAAAATTGACGTGAACTGAACTCACGTAAATAAAAAATCCATGAACATGTCATGGTTTCATAAAAAAAAATTTGTGAATATTCATGGTTCTATCAATAAAAAAAAAAAAAAAATTTCCTTCGTACGATCGTCTGTCTTTGAAACGAGGGTTTATTTCGATTTTTGTGAGAATTCACACCTCTTAAGATAATGTTTTGGTTTCCATGAAAGCTCATAAACAAAATTTTATCACTAGACACAGGTCTATATATATAAAAAAAAAATCTCTCCTAAGTCAGGGATTATTACTAGTTTCTTAAACTAACAATCGAACATACGTTTTCTAAAAAACGAGGGTTTTCTACAAAACTCACATCCATACATGCGTATATAACTTCAACATGAACAACTCATGAAACAACAAATCAACAAAAAAAATCGCTACGGTCGCCGACCGAATATGGTCGGACAAATGGTGGCGACGGGTCGGGATTTACACGGCGGAGTTCAGCAAAATTTTCTCCCGATGTCCTCTCACTCGCGTGAAGGAAGTGAGGGGATGAAAGTGGTGGCCGGTTGTGTGTGGAGGAGAAATAAAAAAAAAGGGTATTTATTCCCTTTTATACCAAATTTTATTTCCAAAACCTAATTCCACAAGGATTTCCTTTTTGGGCCCGAACCCGTGAATCCTAAACCGACCAAGGTTCCATCACCAAACCAGCAGTTCTATAACAATCCAGGCTCATTAGACGATGCTCTATCATTCCACAGGGATCTTCGTTCAAGCCGTGGTTTGCTCGCGCAATCGAAAATCCGATAACATCTTATCTTACGACTAAGTTCAATTACTTATTTTGTTTGTAAATCGAAAATCACCATCCAAGGCCGATCGAGGAACATGACCGTCCCTCACTGTGGGACTTAATGTAAATGGTGGATTTTCGACACGGCTAAAAATCATAAAACCATAATTATACGTGCTCCTGATCCAAAGAATCAAATGAGTATTGAGGCTCATGTCTCTCATCGAAGCATGAAAGCTCATGCCACAAGAATCTCTGACTGAGAATATTGTCTCTCAGAGTATATATAGATGTGTAGTCTCTCAGCTAAGACAACGGCATATCTCATGAATACTGAGCAATTTCAGTAATTACTTCCATATAGAATCAAAAGATTGGACGGCTCCTAGGCAGCTTGCCTGCTAGTATACATCAATAACGTCTTCAGGATGTAACATTGTTTTCCCTGACTATATAAAAGAAATATGACGCTTCAACAAGCTCATATCGCCCAATTCCCGAATAATTAATGCTCCTAGACGATCGTACTAGTATATAGCCATCAATTAATTATTTCTAAATCATTAGATTCATTAATTGAATCCCTAGAAAATATTCTACATTATTCATAATATTTCATTACTTCAATTCATGGTTCTTCCCATCAGAATTCCATGGGTTAGTAATAAAATTTCAACATACGGGCATCGAGCCGCTATCGAGTAAGCCCAGACTAAAATGGTGCAAGTGTACTCAACAATAATGCACTAACGAGCACCTGAATGCATGAACGAGCATTCCAAAATACGAAGGAACGATGAACCTATGCAAAATAGGAAGAAAAATAATAAATAATAAAATATTAACCAGGGCACTGGGGGACTGGGCCCACCGGACATCCGGTCGTGTCGTGGCCATTCCCACGCCCAATTCTATATTTTATCATATTTTTCCTTGATCTCATGAAAATTCCCTCATTTGAACAAAATTCCTTCGTTTCAAGGAAACTCCTCAGGTTCATGGTGTTTCCTTCACATCAAGGAAATAATAAATAATTAGAAAGGTGTCATGACCAAGCCTACTAGCCGGCCTTGGCCATGCCCTAGTTGTAGCCGGTCCCACACCTTGCATTCCTTATTATTTTATTATTATTTCCTTGATCCCATGAAATTCCTTGGTTTCATGATATTTCCTTCAAATCATGAAAGTAATACATTAAATTAGGAAAAGCTCAAGGGACCGGGCCCTATCCGGCCATGCCCTAGTCGGCCGGTCCCACACGCCCTTATTTTATTACTATTATAATTATTTGTTTCCTTCATCTCATGGAAACTCCTTCACTTTAAGGAAAACTCATTTATTTCAACAAACTCTTGATTTCATGATATTTCTTAAAATCATGAAAATAATATAAAATTAGGAAAGTGACATGGGACCGAGCTTATTGGCCTACTGCCATGCCTTGGCCATAGCCGGGTCCCACACTTCATGATTCCTTTATTTTATTATTATTATCTCATTCATCTTATGAAGTTTCCTCAGTTTGAGTAAAAACCTCTTCATATTTTCTCAAATGATTGCTCAAATGCATGCCAGAAAATATCAAAATTCTCAGGACTGAGGCACGAGCATTTTGGCGACACGAGCATATTACCTTGACCGACCAAGGTTGGATCTTTGGCTTGCAAGAGGCCGGTCCCACATACTTTCATCATTTGACCTAATTTGTTCACATTAGGTTCAAACTCATCCAAACAACTTGGAATTTCATAAAGCGATCGTCATTTGGTCCCGTGACCAACCAGGGCCGGTTTCATGACCCCTTGGTCGGTCCCTCATCTCTTCATAATTAGGCTTCATCACCTAAGTCTCAAACGAGCATTATTTTAATAAATGATTAAACCAAAGATTTAATCATCCTCTCAAGAATCGGTCTTCAAGAGACTTTGGAATTTGCTCACTGAGATCCTGGGCGCTACATGGTCGATCCATCATCCCATGTAGCCGGTCCCTCCTTCACTTCGTGGTTGATTTTCAATAAATCATCAATTGATCGAATTAGGTTTCAAATCCAAGGTTCATAACTCCGCATTCAAACGCTAATAATTTTATGTTGATCCCATGATCAACATTTTTATTAATTATACTTGTTAAGATTTTAAATTAATATTTTATTTTGGTCCCGCTACCAATAATTCATCAAACGAGCAACATTTGCTCGATGAGCAATATTTTCTGACTAAGGAATATTGGTTCAACTATCAATATTCAACAATCCATCGAATGAGCAATATTTGCTCACCTTAACTATCAACATTTACTTGATAATCATACCTCTGTCTCAACAGACATGTTCAATTCATGAGTCTCGTAAAATTTGCAAATCACGTTCGATCAAAGAATACAAGGACTCATCGTCCCATAAAGTCAAAGAATCGACTAACTAAATACACACGCTACCTTGGGACCCACAATCACGGAGACATCAATAGTGTTACATGGGGGGATATTAACTAGGGTTTTGGTCCAAGGTGTTACTTTGACGTGTGTTCATACACACGATGAGAATGTGAGCAAGTCGTGCAACCGCTGGAGGAGTTAGCAAAGTAGTGGATGGAAAATCAACCAAGTCTCTCGCACGATGAGCAATCGGTTTTAACACGATTTCCACTTTCCCACTCTTTGACTTCAACAATCGTCACACTTCATGGGATCAAGGTGTTTACAATTCTAGAAATATAAATAAGTCTTCGAATCATGATTGAGGTACAAGATAATCTTACGTCAAATGAGACAACAAGATATTAACAACTCAACGTCCGAGCAATTACTCTCAACAAAGCAAATTCAATCAATCGAGATTATTTTATTTCTTCACAGAATACACAACACACCTACAATCTTCGATCACCATTGATCTCACACATTTCTGCCTTCCCTCCTACAGACCGACCCATCCTCTCTTGTGACCGAATTGACTCTGCAACGGCCATTGTCTTGGTTTAGTCCGGGAGTCCTACAGATCGATCTCTCGAATTCAAAGCACTCCCTTTTTTGCAAAGTTGTATTTGTGTGAGGTTTGACAAGACGCTTCGGTTCAAGGAGTTTCTCAATACGGCCGTATCCTTAATTCCATAAAAACTAAAGAACTCATTTTTCCCCATCTACACTAATAAAGGAAGGTTTATGGTAACTTGCTTAAAAAACCTCCAATATGTCATTAAAGTTCGATTCCTTCTTTGTTGGTACTAATAGTTGGGGAAATGGGGCTCTAGGCACGTAATCGACTTCTCGTGAACCGAATTGGCATCATCAAAAATTTATCACCCCCGCCTAGTGGTGGTCCCGAGGGGTGAGATCCCGAGGAGTGAACTACAAGTATGTTCACTATCGTGCATGGTTACCCGATTGTCTACTACTCTACCACTCCTAAGGGTTCTAATAGCATTCAACTAATTCGATGGTTTTGCAACTACTTCATGAACTCCTCTAGGATTGGGATTAGTCCGACTAGGGAACCTTAAGTTATCTCTCTCACTTAAGGTCTTAGCTATTTGGCCGACTTGAAGTTCTAACTTAGCAAGAGTCTCGAGCATTAGTTTGAAAGTTCCCGCTTGGTTTCTTGTTGAAAACTAACTTGGCTTTTTACTAACATGTCCTGGATCTCGTGCTAACATATCCTTGGCTCTTTCTTAATATACTAAGAGATTCCTCTAAGCTAGTCATTCTATTCTCTCAAGAGTTCTGAAACTGACCTGAAGAGTTCTTATTTGAACCAAAACCTAGGGGAGCATTAGAATTACTAAACTGACCTTGACTCTGGCCCTTAGACCACGAAAGGTTCGGATGGTTTTTCCAACCAGAGATTATAGGTTTTCGAATATGGGTCAAATTTCGATCGGTTGTCGAATCTAGTGTTATTATACACAGAGCATTGGCTTGCTCTTCATTATTCTCGCCTTCCCAAAAAGGCTCCACTCTACCACTAGTCCGACCGGTTTAAAGCTTCCAACCTTTTGCTATAGAAGCAATTTTGGCTCAAAGCCTCCTTCTACCCTATTATTTTCCCATTGTTGTGTCTTTTCAGTGATTCACTCAAATATGTCATCGCATCATCAACTATTTGAGTTTCAAACCCACCTGTACACACATAGATTCTACTGTGGTTGTAGTGGAATAATCTATAACCTCATAAAGGATCTGAACTAACCTAACCTTTTCTAAACCATGATGAGGACATTGGGCTAATAGATCATTGAACCTTTCCAAATACCTATACAAAGATTCCCCTACCCCTGATCGGTTGTCAGCCGACACAAATATAATTACACTTTCTTACTACTCAAAATATAAATATAGCAAGGGCAAGAAAGGATCGATCCCACAGAGAGGTCTAGGTTGTCAAATTGTTATGGTTTCCTATATAAAACACCGAGGATTTTCTGATTGTGTAAATAAAAATAAACAAAAAACAAATAAAGTACGCAAATCAAGGATGTGAAAATATTGGATAAAGGTTTCATCTTCAATTGTAAACAAGTTTATGAATATATGAATAGAATTCGTATTTAATCTCGCTATCATCAAAAGCCATAGAATACCTTATTGCAAGAATACTCTCGTAATTTCCAAAGTTATCAACACACACATTAGGGTCATGTATGTGAAATCTACCTAAAGAATAACCTAACGCCTTTGCGCTAATCAAGTTCAATTCCTAGGAGCATTAAGTTTAAATAGGCTAATCAATGCAATTGAAATACATTATAAAAACAATTCGAACAAAGGTCAATTTCTACATATGATTACAAGGATGTATCACTACAACCTAGAATCATATCATGCTACTCGTATTCAAGGTTATCGCTCGATGAAAACCCTAAAATAGCTATAGATTTAGATGTGAGTTCAATCGATTCTAGACTGAACTAAACAAACATTCAATCATATTGCAATCCATCAATCATGCAATTATTATAACCCGTAGAAATCAAACGATAATATTGAGAGAAAACTAATTCATAAAATCATAACTTGGTTGCAAAATCCAACTACATCTTCAACCAATAATAAAAACTTAGTTACTTGTGTTTTGGAAATCATCATAAAGAGTTTAGAAGAACCTATCATGTGAAAACCCTAGAACAAAAGTGCTAAGTCTCCCTCATGGAGATATATCCCTAGGTTTAGAAAAGAGTTTTCTATTTATATGCTTCTCCCAAAAGGATACTCAAAAGTAGGTCAAGTCTTCTCCAAACCCGTCTCCAAGTTGGTCCACCAAGCCCCAGGAGGAAAAATATGTCTCGGAATTTTGGGTTCAAAACGAATTCGCTGGATTACCACGCGCATCAATGGAATCCGGCCACCGGTCGTTTGGAAAATTTCCTCCGCCACCGAGATATGTGAAACTGTCTTGACAAGTGCACACTCCCAGCAACTCATCTCTCGCTTCTCTATAGTTCATACATTCACAAAAACCATCTAATCCAACTTCTCCTTTCTTGCGAAAACGCGCCCAAAAGCGTGACTCCGTAGCTCATACGTCCGCCGTCTACTCTTGTATCCGACTGTACCCCTCGCGATTCACCAAATATTACGATCGACACTTTAACTTCCGCAATCCGACATCCGGCTATGCTCAATGTGCACCAATCTAGCTGTGTTTTGCATAATTTCTCAAAGAATGTTGTAACATTCTGTTTCTCACCCAACACCCTTTACTGCAACCCTCTTCACCGCCATTCAAGCTCAAGCCATTCACTCCAATTCAAAGATCCCATTTAGCACCCTCTCGGCCTTGCATTTTAGCTCAAAAGCATTTGCACCTGCTGCCATCTCAACTCAAGCTAACTACAGCCACCGACAAAACCACCATTTCAAAGCTTCTCTAACAAGTTTAGCCTGCCAACCATTTCTTCACCTCACTTTTGCCATTTTAGTCTAGCTTGAACCAACAACAATAGCAACAAAGATCTTACTTCCAAGTCCAATTAAAGCATTCACTTTAGTAGTCGTGCGGCACTTACTTGCAATGCTAACTTGCCATCTCCAAGATCTGCTCGCCTGCACCGTCGGCTCCACATCTCTGCTTCACTCTTTCAGCTACTACAGCTCTAGTTCGACTCCCCTTCGCTGTAACTAGCTCCAGCTCAACACCAGCAGCTCATTACTCTAGTTCAATACATCAGCTGCCATTGTCAACAGCTTGCACTTCTCATACTTCCTCTCGAACCACAGCACCCATTCTCTCATCTGAGACATGCTGCATATCACCAGTTCCATTGCCAACACAAGACAAACAACCACCAGAAATGACTTCTCCTTGAGCTCAAATCAAGCCCGCAAATGCTCATTAAGGCTCAATAGCAGCCGCATTCATTCCCGCTCTGCAGCAACTCGAGAACTCGTAGTCTCCCAAGATCGAGCAACACTTCTCTCGCACATGACCTCTTGTGCACCAAGAATCCACCTCCCATCTCGATTCTCTCTCCAAAAAGCACTTTAGACATAGCCATCGAACCATAGGTATAGCAAAGACAAGACCAAGGCAGAATTGTTGCTGTCTCCACTGCTTTGTCGCTGCCAGAACAGTCCCAAGACCTTCTCGAACTTGTACCCAATGTGCGTGTATTTCTTATTGTAAATCAGAGTCCTGAACTTGCGCCTTAACTAACCCAAACACTATAGCTTCACCGTGCTTCATATCACATGGCAAACGACCCTCAAGCCCATGGCTAGCCTAAGCAAAGAGAAGAGTGAATCGATGCCGCAATACCCGTGGTTCGTGTATTCCGTCGGACAGGTGTTGTACGCGTCTTGCAAACCGATGAGGGATGTATAGCCGCCGCACCTTGAAGCTACACAATGAACTCCTTCCCGCACAATTAAATTCCATACACAAGCCATAGCATTTTTAATCACTCATAGTCTCCGAAACGCCTATCAATCTCTTTAATTTCTCCTTCATCCATTTCTATTTTAATGGCAAAGAACATTAACTTCTCTTCCGGCCTCGATCTCAAGTTCATTCTCGTTAACTTGAATTCCAGACAAAACCCATCTTTCCTTGCTGATTTCTCAGACTTAAATCTCCCGCTTTAATCTCCGTTTGGTCTACAATCAAACAATGGCAGTGAGCCTGTCTTTATCCCTGTCTTGTCTCGGCTAACACCATATCTCAATCTTCTCCGGTGTTCTCAAAATAACACAATATGCCTTCACAACCGATGAGCCATCGTGACATAAAGCTTGGCGAGAAGGACTTGGTTGAGGTGGTCTCCATTATTGAGTTGGAAAGAACACCGAGTTATGAATCTCGACCAACTTCTTTAGTTATAGGAAGTAAAGTAGAAAGCGTGTGGCCCTTAGTAAATTGATTGGGTGCTTATAACAGTTATGTAGGTTCTAGTTTTCGACAACTTCTGCTTTTCGGATGCTTCCAGATTCTTCATACGATGTCGAATTGACTCCATTCTTTCGCCATTGGCTTTGTCTTTTCGTGCTCTTCGAGATGATGAGAAGAAATCCGGATTTGAGCGAGTTCCACTTCCTTTTGCCCCAATGACTCCAAAACACCTAAATAACTCAAAAGCAAAAATAAGAAACATAATTCACACGAAAACTCAAAGAAAGCATAAATACTATATATTAAATACGGTGTATTCTACACCTATCAGATTCCCCCACACTTAGACTTTGCTAGTCCTCGAGCAAATAAAACAAATACATACAACTCCGTCTCGTCGAGGCTACGGTCACTTTTAGCATAAATAACAAGCCTTTGAACCCCTAGGTGTCCCTAGTGGACGAGTTATAGTCTCGTGAAGGTTTACAAGAGGTCACATACAAAACCTATATTTCCAACTCCGTCTATTTGTGACAAATCAATGAACGAATCCAAAATGACTACAGAGGAGGAGGTACCTTGCAAATTCAATTCAATTATTAGTAAATAAACTCTAATTAGATAGTCGAACAAGCCACAATACTCGGAAACTAACAAACCACAATCACAATGAAAAGATAAAGAAGATGGATAAAGATGTAGATGTTGGCGAATATTCTCAAGTGTTCGATGTTTCCCATATCTCGTCAAGGTCATTTCTTAAGATGAACCTAATCCTATTGGATTGAGCTACTTGGTGCTGAATGCTACATCAAATCAATTGGCATATACAAGGGAACCAAGAGTGACTTTATTCAACACAATAATAATTTCTTCTCTTTTTTTTTTTTTTTTTATATATGATTGGATCAAACCGGATCCAATTTCTCTTTTTTTAGACGGCATGATTAGATCTTTTGGATCCAAGCGCATGCTTCCTTGTCAACACGTATATGATAGTTGCCTTGGATCCTGCATTCCACGCTTGTTTAGGCGACGGAGACAGTGGGACTACGTTTCACACATCTGCTATTCCCACGTGTCTTTTTATTCCGTTTTGGTCTAATTGGTCGGTTTTTTTTTTTTTTTTTTTTTTTTTTTTTTTTCTTTTCTTGTAACTCAATCACTCTATTTCATCCTAGCAGTAATAACACGTCGATGTTTAGTGACCCACCAAAGCACTTAGAGAACAATAGATAAATATGGAAAAATAAAAATAGAATGCGATATGGTGATATTCCGAGATATGGTAACAACTATCATGTTAATTTGTGATTTCGAGCTATATTCGTCCCTTTTAGTTAATTGGTTCCTCAACTCCTGCATTCAAAATGGTTCCATCCACTAATGGTGTCATCCTAAAGGCACAAGTTTCTAGATTTCGGAGTTCAAAAAGCACAATTTTTTTTTCTTGGTTTTTTCTATTTTTCTGATTTTTTTTTTTGTTTTAAAAGGCATAAATAAACTATACAAACATATAAATGCTCCCCCACACTTAAACTTCACATTGTCCTCAATGTGTAAAACCGAAAGTTCTGAATTCTGACGTAACAGCAGATAAAACGCAAAAACTGTGCAAATTGGTAAGGAATTTGGAAAAACTCCATTTCACAAAAGTTGTTCACCTACGTGTTTTATACACAGTGTCAAAATTTCACAATGTTTTGATAAACGGTCTGACAGTTATGGTCTCTGGACTGAACTACGCGCAGTCTGAAATTTTCTGACGAAAAAGGTATTCGTCATAATTCTCTTCTAAGATAGATTACGGACTCAATGAAATTAAACATGGGATGCAAATATGATACGGGAACAGTAAAAAAAATAAATAAACGAAACAAAAATAAAATAAAAAGCAAAAGGATAAGAGATACAAAACCGGTGGGTTGCCTCCCACTTAGCGCTTGTGTTAAAGTCGACGGCCCGACTTAGCTTCTTGTAAGATTCATTCCCCATACACCAATAATCTGAAAAGTTGGGGATCCTTCCATAGAACCTGTTTTTCAAACACTAGCTTCGCACAAATATTAGTAATATAAAGCAAAAAGTGAAGCTATGAACCGATAAAAGCTTCCCCCACACTTATTCTTGTCCACACATGGAAGTGTAAAAGAATATAGAAGTCGGGTACCTCCACGGTTTCCGGGTTCCATAACCTGCATAGTATGAGAATCAAGTATCTCTAATGGCGGAAAACGAGAAACAAAGTCATTCAACAATATTCTCGAAGTACATACATTCAAACCAATAAGAGGTAAAGGAGAAGAAATAATAGGCAATGGGTTAGATAAACCTTGCACAATCTCTTGTATTACGGAATCCTCTTCATCCTTGAAAAACTCAAGTGAATTATTCACCTCATGTATATCATGGTCCTCTATCAAACCTTGCAACCATTCTTCATCCGTTTCTGCCTTAACCAAAGTATCGACATAAACATCATCATTACAATCATTTGCAAGCTCAATTGGGTCTTCCACAATATTGGTCAAACCGGTCTCATTCTCAACATATTCCTCCTTGTTGTAAGGCACATACTCTTTTGCGGATCCAAATTTTATCATAAGAAACTTTTTTAGAACACTCGAAAATGTATCATCCTCAAGCTCCACCCTTTGAATAGGCTCTTGATCATTATTAAGATCAATGCTTGAGTAATCTACACAAGTGTCGACACATTCCTCTTCGTCTTCATCTTGATCCCAAAAGATTCCATTGTAAACTCCTGGGGATTTCACCATGAATTGGTTTTAGGCGATGTATTTTCATAATAATCATCATCACTATCATAGTCATCATAACATTGGTCCTCGCTGAATTTAGTGTTGCTAATCTCGAACTCATCCTTTTGAATAGGTGAATGATCATTATTACGATCAAGAGTTGAGTTAACTACACAAATATCAACAAAAGTCCCGAAGGTTCGCCTTTTTCAACATAACTATTCATTTCCTCCTTGTATTCTTCAATGCCTTGTCTTAAAGTGGAAACACCTTTTTGAAGCTCTTGGAGTGTTCCATCCAAATTCTGAATATAGTGTTCCATTTGTTTGTAAAGCTCATTCGACAAAGGAAAAGTAGAATTACATACTTCGGTATTGTTAGGCCAATTATATTCCCTTTGAATGGGTGGATGATCATAACTACGATGTAAATTGGGCCAAACATACCATGAGCACATTCGGTTGATGAAATTAGTTCCACGCTTGGTTGTCCACAAATTGACTCCATGCTGTCCATAAATTGTTGCATTTCATCTACCAAACTAGAGGAAAAATTAAAAGGAAAACAACTATTCTCCCCTCCATGTGGTTGCTCACTTACATAACCACCATAAGAAGGTTGATATGTATGAGAATAACTCATAGGGTACGTGGAATATTGACCATAACCAAAGGATTGGTTTGATTGTATTCCCCATAAGGGTGATAGTCTTCATGTTGTTGAGGTTGAAAGCCGTATTGATTGCTCCAATATGCTCCGTCCATAGAAATCGGTACCTGAAACGAGATTCTCAAAACTCGGTTAAGAACCAAAGAATAAGAAAAATTAAAACAAAAACTAAATACAAAAATAAGAAACCAAAAAACAATTAACAAACACTGCCTCCCAAGAATCAAGGCGCTAAAATTTGATCGGTTGTCACTAGACACAAATATAATTACACTTTCTTACTACTCAAAATATAAATATAGCAAGGGCAAGAAAGGATCGATCCCACATAGAGGTCTAGGTTGTCAAATTGTTATGGTTTCCTATATAAAACACCGAGGATTTTCTGATTGTGTAAATAAAAATAAACAAAAAGCAAATAAAGTACGCAAATCAAGGATGTGAAAATATTGGATAAAGGTTTCATCTTCAATTGTAAACAAGTTTATGAATATATGAATAGAATTCGTATTTAATCTCGCTATCATCAAAAGCCATAGAATACCTTATTGCAAGAATACTCCGTAATTTCCAAAGTTATCAACACACACATTAGGGCTGCGTATGTGAAATCTACCTAAAGAATAACCTAACGCCTTGCGCTAATCAAGTTCAATTCCTAGGAGCATTAAGTTTCAGAAATAGGCTAATCAATGCAATTGAAATACATTGCGCAAACAATTCGAACAAAGGTCAATTTCTACATATGATTACAAGGATGTATCACTACAACCTAGAATCATATCATGCTACTCGTATTCAAGGTTATCGCTCGATGAAAACCCTAAAATAGCTATAGATTTAGATGAGTTCAATCGATTCTAGACTTAACTAAACAAACATTCAATCATATTGCAATCCATCAATCATGCAATTATTATAACCCGTAGAAATCAAACGATAATATTGAGAGAAAACTAATTCATAAAAATCATAACTTGGTTGCAAAATCCAACTACATCTTCAACCAATAATAAAAACTTAGTTACTTGTGTTTTTGGAAATCATCATAAAAGAGTTTAGAAGAACCTATCATGTGAAAACCCTAGAACAAAAGTAGAAGTCTCCCTCATGGAGATATATCCCTAGGTTTAGAAAAGAGTTTTCTATTTATATGCTTCTCCCAAAAGGATACTCAAAAGTAGGTCAAGTCTTCTCCAAACCCGTCTCCAAGTTGGTCCACCAAGCCCAGGAGTGAAAAATATGTCTCTGGAATAAGTTGTTCATATGTTTCAATTGACCCGGAAGCCAAACTATAAAGCCACGATTTAGCTTTATCTTTCCGGGAAAAAGGGAATAACCTAAGTTTCAAAGCATCATCATCAAGGTTTTTAATCTTTAGGGTACTACAAATTTCCTCAAAGTCCCTAACATGGAAATAAGGGTTTTCATTTTCTTTCCCTAAAAATATTGGGAGCATCTGTAAGGTCCCAGGTTTAAGTTCATAATTTGCTTAGTGTGCCTAACTTGATACATGAGGGACGAGTAGTCCTAGTCGGATTCAACAAGGCTTTCAAAGTTGTCATTTACGGCGCTTTAGGGATTCTCTCCTCAGTAAAAGACGGACGTTCCAAATTAGATTTTTCAAAAATCGGACTTTCTAAATTAAGGTAATCGAGATTCTTAGAACTAATAAATCGACCTAGAGGGTCTCTTCTATGTTCAGGCATACAAAAGAATTTCCTAAATTGGAAGGGTAAGCAATCACAAATCAAGGCCGACTCAACCAAATCAAACCTATTGATTTCTAGCAAACAAAAAGCATGATGGCTCCACTTAGATTGTTTCTAGACCAAATTTCTACTCTTCCAAGAGGCAACTAGGTACAATTTTAGCAAAACTCGTAGAACGATCCGAATAAAGTAAGTCGAAGAGAAGTAGGAGAAGCTCGGGGGGTGACCAGTCCAGCATTATCTACTTTTGTCATGAACATGCTTGTGGGGGTCATTTTAGTGCTAAGAAGACTGGTGCTAATATATTTTCGGTGTGGTTTTTTGGCCTTCGTTGTTTAAAGACTCCCATAGTTATTGTGTTTATTGTGAGCGTTGAGGAGGTTAGGAACCATTTCCCGTAGAAATATGATGCTTTTGAACCCTATTTAGTGATTGAGGTCTTTGATGTATGGGGCATTGATTTTATGGGTCTATTTCCAAATTCTTTTGGTTATCTTTACATACTTGTCATTGTAGACTATGTGTCTAAGTGGGTTGAGGCGGTTCCGTGTAAAACAAATGACCACAGGGTCGTAGTCCAATTTTTGAAAGAGAATATACTTACACCTTTTGGTACACCGCGAGCTATAATTAGTGATGGAGGTTCACACTTTTGTAATAGACCGTTTGCTCTTTTAATGAAACAATATGGTTTACCCACAAAATAGCTACCACATATCACCCACAGACTAATGGTCAGGTTGAGGTTTCCAATAGGGAAATTAAGCGTATTTTAGAGAAAACAGTTAATCCCAATAGGAAAGACTGGTCATCGAGGCTTACTAATGCCTTATGGGCTTATCGTACTACGTTTAAGACACCCATTGGAATGTCACATTATCGTTTAGTATTTGGAAAGGCATGTCACCTGCCTGTTGAGTTAGAGCATAGAGCCTATTGGGCTATTAAGCATCTAAACTTTTCACTTGACAAGGCAGGAGCTCACAGAAAGCTCCAGCTCAATGAGTTGGACGAGATTCGTAGAGATGCATACGATAGTGCTAAGGAGTATAAGAACAAAATGAAACTTGTGCATGATAAGAATATTTTACGAAAGTCATTTTCTCCAGGTCAAAAAGTTATTATGTATGACACTCGTTTGCATCTATTTCCCGGGAAGTTGCGCTCTCGGTGGACCGGTCCTTTTGTGGTCCGTACTGTTTTTCCTCATGGCATTGTTGAGATTGAGACACTAGATGGTAATAGTTCTTCAAAGGTTAACGGTCAGAGATTGAAGCCCTTTTTAGAGCCTTTTCCTACAGCTGATGTTGAGGAGGTCCCTCTGGAGGACCCTGTTTACCTTGATTGACCATCGAGGCGGTTTGTATGTGTTGATGGTGGATTTTCGTTTAAGGTTAAATTTGTAAAAAACCAGAAAAATCATGCGCTGACATCTTGTAAAAGATAAATCCATTTATAAGTGTTGGATACTCCCTCACTTAATTCACCAAGAATGGAGCATGTAGCAACAATCCCATTCTGTGAATACATGAAATTCCTCCAGCTTCGAGCATGTGGCAATAATCCCTTCCGTGAATTTCATATCGGCCTTGTATTTCAGCACTCATTATCGGTGTGGCATGACGACCGAGTGTTACTCGTACCTCCAAGCACTATAATGAAACCATGTACGAAATACCGTCAAGACAGCCGATTCTCGGTGTGTTATACTAGCCCGATTGAGCCCTCGGTGTGTTATACGGTCAGGATATGATCGATTAGGTCATCCAACTCCATAAGCATGATTGGATGACCCCGGATCAATTCCATCACCCCCAAGCGGTATGGAATACCCACGGCCCCCCCGCATGGTGGGTCATTGGCCTAGCTAACGCCAAGAAACCGTTCATACCAAGCATTATGGAATGAAAACCCTAAATTAGGGTTTGCGGCATATTACATGTGTCGCAAAAGCAGTCTCTCAACCATCCATCTTCGCAGGAATAGATGGAGGGTGTAGATGTAGACTCAAAGGGCCCAGAGCATGTCGACACGATCACCGGGTGGGCGCCTACACACTTGACCAATCGGCCAAGACCAACAATGTTAGGCCGTGACAAAATCATCACCCAAACAAGAGATGGCGCACGGCTTGAAAGCCAAAATTAGGGTTTCAAGTCATCACGCGCGTCCATCTTCTCCGACACGAATGGAGGGTCACAGATTAGATTAAACAAGTAGGTCATACCAAGCATGACCACCGTGGGCCCATCTACCTCCTCATGTGTTCGGCCAAGGCATATCATGCCTGGTCAATCCAAAACGTGCGTCCAAACTAGCATGGCCGCGCCTCCCAAACCACGAAATAATCTCGACCGCTCAACTTCACCGGATGATTTGAGTGGCTTAGATCACGTTTTCATGGGATAGTCAGGTATAGGTGTGAACACCAGCCTATCACCTACACGCCGGTATGATCGACCAAGACCGGCCAAGATTGGTCGTCTTGGAATGCGTGCCCAAACTTGGGAAGTCACGCGGTTTCCAACTCCTTTGCGGCAATGGATTTTGCAACCGATCTCAACCACTCAACTTCAGGTCAACTTGAGTGGCCTAGATCGCGCCTTCATGGGACGGCGAGGTATGGACGTGCACACCGGCATATACGTCACACACATGCCCGGTCGTCCCTCTCCAAATCCTTTCCATGCTTGGTTTCGACCAAGCTAAAGAGTGATGCTTGCGCACCTCTTCAAAAAAAAACCCTAATATCCATTAATCTGGCCGCAGATGAGTGTCTCAAAGATCATCTCATCCGTTCAACTTCACCAGCTTGGTTATACAACCCCGGTCAGAGTTATTTGGTGGTGAGGCGTCATTACCCATCACTTTACCACACCATAATGCACATTTGCATAAAATACACACGATACTTCACAAGTATCGACTTCCCGAATAACACGGTTATTGATTCAAGATTACATGCTATCTTTCGTGGGATCCACGATCCACACATTCAGAACATCAATCATGTCACAAAATGGGGATACATCTGGGGTATTGGTCAGCGGTTTCAGCGTGGCGGCGGCAACGCGCCATCACAAGAACGTGTCGGGAAGTCATGGGACGGTTAGAGATGAGCAGGGAGAAGTGGGCAAGATCAAGTCGTGTGGCACCGACGCACAACTTCACTACTCCATCACTCCACTTCCTCCACTTCCCACGAGAGACGTGAATGAGGCTCAATGACTTGTATAAATAGGTTCTCCTCCTTATTTTCAAAAACAAGAGAAAAATAGGAGACAAGGAGAAACAACACAAGTCAGGACAAGACAGAAAACCAAGTGCTAATACAAAACGTATTCAAACACCCAGAGCTTGCTTGCATCAATCATAAGCCTGCTCACCTTTCTGTTACAAGTCATAAGCAAGCCAACATCTTCACAATCTCAACACCTTCGCTTCCCTCCCTAAGATCAACCCCATCTCCTTCACTTTGTGAAAACGAGTCTGGAGCGGCCATTTCTTGTTTTAGAATGGACTTGCATTTATTGATCTCTCGAATCTACAAGCACTCATAGCGATTGCATTTGTTTAAGGTTTAAATTCATTCCTCATCCACACCCCAAATTACCAAATTCTGCAGGAGTAGTTTTCATCCAAAAACAGTATGTTGTATATTATTTTTGTAGGTTTTTGGTTTTGCTTCACCCAGGTACTATCTTTCTGAATTCTCTCTTTACTATTTCCTCATGTTACTTATATTTTTGGTCATTGTTCTTTAATTAGAAACATTGAGGACAATGTTAGATTTAAGTTTGGGGTGGGGTAGAAACTTTTTGTTACCTTTTTATTGCAATAAATAAATTCCAGAGCTTAGAAATTTATGCTTATTAAGGATGACACTAACCAATCTAAGTGGATGGAAGCATCTTGGTTGTAGGAGTTGAGGAACCAATCGATTAGATGGAAACATCTAAAAGTCTATTCATAAAGCACGAGCTGGTGTTAGAAATAACATGGTAGTTTCGCCATATCTCGTTGAGTCCTTTTCACTTCGTTTTTATTTTGTTTTCTTTTTAAAATATGTTTCTCTAAGTGATTAGGTGGGGCTCACGAATCAAGTTGTTACCACTGCTAGGGTGAAATAGAGTTATTGAGATACCAAAAAAATGAAAAAAAAAATGAAAAAAAAAAAAAAAAAGTGAAAAAAATAGAAAAAAAAAAAATAGAAATTGAGACCAGACCATCAGACCAACCAGAATAAATTCAATAAAGTCGACCACCTGAAACCCTTGTATATGCCAATTGTTGACCTAGAGTTAGGATTATCGACCCACTTGGTTCCCTTGTATATGCCGATTGTGTTGGTATTAGTCGAGACTAGTATCTCGAGTCCATTAGGATAGGTTCATTTTGGCGGTGGCCTT
>JAJJWW010003209.1:0-11704 GCA_023531295.1 Papaver armeniacum
GAGGTTAACTAAGTTCCCTAAAGGAGTACGGATACACATGTATCAATTACAATATATCGATCATACCATCTCAGTGTGATTACTTAAGATCGGTTTCACTAATAAAAGTCATACTAATACAAAAGTCAGGCATTGTGAATAGTTTTACCAAGATACATAAACAATTTATGATCAATTATACTAAACACACATTTTGGTAATCCAAAGATTTGCAATGAATAACAATACCAATAAGCCTAGCGATTTCCCTTTCGATTCACAAAACAAGTTTATGAATTGTACTTCCTTTAAACGAATGTAAAACATTGTTTCCTAGGACGAAATCTTCACCCATACCCATACATAATCACAATAACATTCATAAGATTATGTCGATGTATTATATACGAAGTTCAAAAGATAGACGTTATACTTCGTATTGTAATTCCTTAATACTATGTCTAACTAGAGTATAATCATTCACAGCTTCGCAATTATGTTTTCAATATGCACAACTTGAAAGATACGTTAGGAATGAAACAGTTCAAGTCAAATATTACTAACTTCAAGAGGAAGGATGATGTCGTCGTCATAGTTCTTTACTTATTCACATTCTTCAAAGTTTTCATGTAATACTTGTAAATCTCATATCCTAGTAATTTTCTAGATAACCTATACGAAGTTGACTCTAGTAAATAATCAAGCGACTCTTTAAATGAGTTTTGATTCATTAAAATATGACAACCAAACTTGACATACCAACGCTTGGTGGGTTCAACCGAGCTATGCTCTAACAAGCTGTCTCTCGAGATCTGAAACAAAAGCAAACAAGTAATCAGGAGAAAGGAATAAACATCTACCCACGACTAAACAAACATATACCTTCGACATCAGCCGAAGCTATTTCAAATTCATTTACTACAGCATCCCGAGCATCGTCAAGAAAATCGTATTCGTCGGAAAGTTTTTTATAATCGAGCCGAAGGTTTTCGAGGTCAAATTAGCACTGATCTAACTCTACCTTCTTAATGCAATCTATGATGAAGACGATTGACTTTGTTAGTCATCTCCTCGATCCCTTTGGTGAGTCTATACATGTTAACCTCTAAATTTTTCTCTGATTCTACCAGACGAGCAACATCGGCACGAGAAGCAGTTAAGGATTTGCTAAGAGCATGCGTGATAAGCACGTAAGTGCTACATTTTATACCCATATTTATATTAGCTAGGACTCAATATCTTGGCTAACAACATTGTTTTAGTGCTTTTACAGAAAGTATAAGTAATTCTGATTATCGGGAGCATAAACAACTAAGGCATTGGCATATGCGATAAAAATGAAAAAATGTAGCTGGCCTGGTATTTTTGTATATCAGCAGCATTCGTGGCCATAAAATGATGCAATTTGGTGTGCTTGACTACAAAATGGAGTGGCTGTCAAACATTGGCAGCAGAAAAATGAGATTTGGACGAATTTCTTTCCATTCAGACGAGAATATATTTTCATTGCCTAATAATGATCATGCCACAAATGAGATTATGGGATATATATTTTAATTCCATTGCCATATAATATAAAGATGAAGAGGAAAACAAAGTGGGTCCTATTGCATATCTATGAGGTAAACGACATTTTATTCTCTTTTTAATTGTTTACTGATACTATAATATATATTTTAAAAGAAGAAGATATTCAATTAATGAGAATAATGATAAAAAGAGCAATTATTACCTTGTATATGAAAATGAGAATACCAGATCATGTGCTCATAAGATGTCATAATTATTGGTGGGACCGAAGTGAAACTAATCTTTCTCATATTTGGAATTATTTAATGTTCGACACGTACATCACTAATTGGGTGACTCATGAGTATGATGCGAAGTTGTCATTTGGGGGAATGAGATCCGAATATCCACTAATTAATGGAGTGCAAGATTTGCATTTTTTGAGACAAGTAAAGGAAGAGATAAAAGGAAAGTGGTTAGGACCGCTTCGAGGCTGCTTTGGGAGATCGAAGAGGAGGTCGACTGGCAGCCGTTTGGAGGCGACTGTTACGTAAGCCATTCACGGAAAAGAAGGGTGTTCAAGTTCCATCGTCGATCCCGGTTTGCTGAGCTTATTATTCTCTTTATTATTTTTATGGATTTTGTGAAAGCCATGGCTTGCTAGTTCTATTGTAGCTAGGGTTTATATGTTGAAGCCACATGGAGTTTTAGGCTATTTTGAATAAAATTGAATAAAATCTAGCAATAGACTATTATGAATTGAATATGATTAATTCTTGATTTTGTTTATTTGATTAATTAATCAATCGAAAAACAAGTTGTTGCTTCACCGGTTTTGAATACAATAACCTTTGTGCCTAATCGTTTGGTACATAAATATATTTTTGTCTCATTATTTGATAATTCCATGCTTGGGTTAATATCTTTGATGGGTTATGCTTAGAAGAGCCGTATAATATTTTATGAATCAATAATTTAGTTTCGTATTATTTTCTCACTAATGCAATTTGATGGTGCATGCTTTGGTTTTGTCTTTTGATGTGCCATGCTTAGGGTGTCCCAGTGATATTTGCGATTCTAAAGCATATAATAGGTGATGTCGATAGAACGAACAATAAATAAATATTCATGAATTATGTTTCATTTCAGTAATTGAATAGAAGTTGTGGTGGATACTATAAATACTGGTTACCAAGTTTCTCATTTGATTCGTTTTGTTACTTGAGTTTATTTTTATTTTATTATTCTTTCAAAAATCTAAAAACTTCATTTTGACAAGTTAAAAACGGAACCTTTAACTCGGGCGAGTTGAGCTCTGCAACTCGGGCGACGGAATCGGGTGAATTTTTTTCTTCTCGATTTTTTTTCAGTAAGTCAATCCATTAATTCAGGTGTTTCTTTGAGATAATTAGCAATCAATACGTTTTCTGGTTTATCCGCAGTGTCTAATGATTGATTTTAGTAGTGAAATCTGACTTAAATATGTCGGAGAACGTTAATTTTCAGTCGGATGGTGATGTTACTCAAAACTTTAGATCTGAAAAATCTACAAGCTCGACAAATCCTTTTAATACAGTTTTTATATCTGATGTGGAGATTGATGAAAGTGTAGAGGAGTGGAAGTTTAGTTTGATTGGTAGGCTGGATTTGGTTCATTTGAAAATAGCAGTAGCAGAAGCAAACTTGAGAAATCAATGGAAGCTACAGGGTAATTGTCAAATCATTCCAATAGGCAGAGGATTCTTTATTATCAAATTGGACAATGGTGTTGATATGAAACACATTTATGAAGGTTATTGGAAGGTGGAGTCTCAGGTTTTGAGCATCAGATATTGGGAAAGGGACTTTAAGCCAGAATTGCAGAAAACTTCTTCTGCTTTTGTATGGGTAGTTTTTCAGGGTTAAGCATTGAGTATTGGAAGGAAAACATTTTGATGTCTATGGGTGGTGTAGTTGGTAGGCCAATTAGGCTTGATGAAACAACTTTGAAAAAGGAGGTTGGATATTATGCAAGTATTTTGGTAGAAATTGATCTCAATAATGCTATACCTAATACAGTTTGGATTGAGACTAAGTATGGAAAATTTGAACAAGAAATAAGCATACCCAAAGTTCCTAAGTTCTGTATTCACTGTCAAGTAATTGGACACTTTGTTTCAGAGTGTAGAAGCAAAAGAAGAGAGAAACCTCAAAAAGGGAAGCCTCAAAATTTTAGACAGCAATGGAGATACACTCCTAAAAAGGTGCCTCCTCCTTCTTGTGGTTTTGATATCTGTCCTCCTTTGAATGATAAAGCTGAATCATCTAAGCAAGGGGAAAAGGGTTTTTTAAAGAATGGGGATGGAGTTTTGATCCCTTTTAATACAACTGAAGAGAGTATTTCAGATACAATGGAATTTACTGGTATTCTTGACTCTCATAAAGAATTTCCCTGTTTATCAGAGGAAAGAATCTTAGAAGTTGGTAATAGTATTCCTTCTATACATTTAGTAGCTCCTATTCGGGTTGAACCTTCTGTTGAGATGAGTACTGCTCAAGTTTTATCAAATATCAGTATTCCTAAAGAGGGAGAATGGACAGATGTTTCTGGGAAAGCCCCAAAGGAAAGAAAGATTAATGCTAATTTAAATGAATCATCTGGAGATAAGAATTTTGTATCACCAAGCAAATTTAATGCACTTATTGAAGTAGCAGGAATACAGGAGCAAGTTTCTTCTAAAGCTGTTGGGAAACCTCCCAAAGGTAAATCTCAAAAAGTTATCCCAAATGTTGTAACTAGACAACAAGCTCATAATTCAGTTCATAATATTTTAGGTATTGGAAGTTCTGATACTTCTCAACCATCATCTTCCTCATGAAGGTAGCCTATTGGAATATCAGAGGCCTGAGAAGAATTCAGGCTAAAGATAAACTTAGGAGTTTAGTACAACAATTTAATCCTTCTCTTCTATGGGTAACTGAACCTAAAGTGAGGGTATCTAGTAGTATTTTAAGACAGTTGAAACTTCCTGGAATGAATAAATTGTTAATTCATAACTCAAGTGAATCAGTCAAAGGGAATATTTGGTTATTTTGGCATTCATCTCTTTCTACACCATCAGTAATATCTTCCACAAGGCAGGCTATTACAGTTCAAGTAGGTGATGTTCTTGTTACAGGTATTCATGCAGCTTGTTTGACAACTGATAGAAGACTTTTATGGGAAGATTTATTACTTATAAATTCAAAAAACATGCCTTGGATGATTTTAGGTGACTTTAATGTAGTTTTATCTGCTGAAGAAAAGAAAGGTGGTAGACCTCCTCTCAGATTAGCAATGCAAGAATTCAGAGATTGTTTAGAATCATGTAACTTAATCCATGCAACCAGAACTGGTATCCAATTTTCTTGGTGTAATAACAGAGCAGGAAAGAAAAGGATTTTGTGTGATTTGGATAAGGCTTTTTACAATGTAAAATGGTTGGAAAAATTTGAGGCATGGAGTTACAAGGTGGGAGTAAGAGGCACTTCAGATCATGGCCCTTTAATGGGTGGAGTTGTGCAAAATAAAAAACCTAGTAATATCCCCTTTAGATATCAATCAGTTTGGACTACTCATCCTAGTTTTTTGCAGGTCATACAAGACTCTTGGAGGGAGGTCTATGAAGGAAATCCTGCTTTCTGTTTTATGAGTAAATTGAAAAGATTGAAAGCAATTCTTAAGAAGTGGAATTGGGAGGTGTTTGGTGACTTAAGAATTAAAGTCAAAACTACAGAGGAGGAAGTTCTTAAAGCTACCTTAAGGTCAGATGATGATCCTGAGAATATTGAACTACTGAACAATTTAGTTATTGCAAGAGGGAGGCAGGAATTGGCAGCTCAGCAATATAATGAATTAATGAGAAGTAAATCAATATTAAAGTGGGTGCAAGAAGGTGGAGCAAATACTGCTTTTTTCCATGCAAATTTAAGAATTAGACAAGCTCAGAATACTATACATGAACTGGAGGATTCAGAGGGAAATGTGATTACTTCTCAAAATCAAATTGCAGATACTCTTGTGGAACATTATAAAAGTAAATTTGAAAGGAAACAAGTGCAATTTGTGGAAGATATTTTTGATGCAATTCCAAAAATCTTGTCTGAAGAAGATAATACCTTTTTAGATGCTGTACCTACTCAAGAAGAAATTAAAGATGCAGTATTTGGGATGGAAGCAAACAGTGCACCTGGACCAGATGGTTTTCCTGGTAGTTTTTATAGATTTGCATGGGAAATTGTAGGAGGGGAACTAATTGAAGCTATTCAATACTGTTGGAAGAATAAATATATTCCCAAGGGTTTTAATTCTAACTTTCTTTTTTTGTTGCCAAAAATACAGGGTGCTAAAAAAGCAGCTCACTTCAGACCTATTGGATTAGCAAATTTTAATTTTAAAGTCATCACAAGGATTATCACTTCTAGAATCAGTACAATCATTGTTAGATTGGTGTCAGAACAGCAAGGTGCTTTCATCAAAGGAAGGAATATTCATGAAAAAATTGTTTTAGCATCTGAGCTTGTAAATGAGATGAGCATTAAGAGAAGGGGTGGAAATGTGGGCTTGAAAATTGATATTACACAGGCATATGATTCTTTGAGTTGGAATTTTTTGTTTGAGGTCTTAAGAAGATTTGGCTTCTCAGAGTGGGGTATACACTGGATTCAGAGGATTTTTATGTCAGCAAGAATTTCTGTGCTTGTAAATGGGGGACCATGTGGATTCTTTGGTGTAGGGAGAGGACTCAGGCAAGGTGATCCACTGTCACCAATTCTTTTTGTCCTAGCTGAGGAAGTGTTGAGTAGGAACATTACAAAGTTGACTCAAGAGGGCAAAATTCAACCAATGGTAAGTAGGGGTGGAAGTCAACCAACTCATTTGATGTTTGCAGATGATATCTTCATATTCTGTAATGGTCATAAGAAGACTCTGGATTGCTTAACTGAGTTACTACACAAGTATCAAGTTTCCTCTGGTCAGGAAGTGAATAGAGCAAAAAGCAAATGTTTTGTAGGAGGAGTTTCTTCTGCAAGACAGAACAATATTGCAGAGCATATGCAGATGGAACTATCTTTCTTCCCTGATAAATACTTAGGTGTCATCCTTAACCAAGGAAGAGTCAAGACTCATCAAGTTTGGGGGATAGTGGAAATGATGCAGAAAATGTTAGCTGGATGGATGGGGAAGTTATTAGCTTTTTCAGCAAGACTAACTTTGGTAAAATTTGTGTTATGTAGCATGCCCATCTACAATATGTCAGTGTACAAATGGCCTAAGAGTGTAATTCAAGCATGTGAAAGAATCATTAGAAATTTCTTATGGTCAGGTGATCCTTCTATCAAGAAATTGGTGACTGTAAAGTGGGATGAAGTAAATTCTCCAATAGCAGAGGGTGGTTTGGGGTTGAGGAGACTGGAAGTGATAAATAAAGCTCTACTTTTAAAATTGCTCTGGAAAATTGAAACAGAAGATGTTGAATGGACTGTGTTTATGAGAGCAAAGTATAAAGATAAAAAAGGTGAATGGATAAAGTATCATAAACAGTCTACTATTTGGCCTGGGATTAAATGGGTGATCTCTGATTTTCAAGAAGGAAGTAGATGGATTGTGGGTGATGGAAAAGATATATCTGTATGGAATGATAAATGGATTAAAGATTATGCCATAATTGAGAGGTATGCTGAGGATACTTACATTCTGCAAAATAAATTAATGAAGGTACAAGATCTAATCCATGATGGAGAATGGTGCATTCCTGATGCTATGTGGCATTATTTTGAGGTTCTTGAATTGCCGATCTTGGTGGGAGGACATGATAAAAAGATTTGGTCAAAAGATTTAGTTGGCAACTTTACAGTATCAAATGCAACTCAACTGATCAGCAAAAAAATTCCAGTAAAAGCTTGGACTCATCTGATATGGCAACCTTGTATTCATCCCTACACATCTACAAATCTATGGAAGATTCTAAGGGGTGCATGTGCAACAGAAGAAGCAGTAAGAAAAAAAGGTTTCTCAACAGTCTCAAAGTGTTATTTGTGTGGTAATGCTCAAGATACAATGGAGCACATTCTTTGGCAATGTGATTTTAGTGAAGATATATGGCACTGGCTGTGTGGAGTGTTTCAATTTTCTTATCCACAAAACTTTGATGAAGTTTTAAATCTTTCTAAAGGTAAAAGCCCTGCTGTTAGAGAAATTTGGTTCATTTGTGCTTTTAATACAATGGTGGAACTGTGGTTTGCCAGAAATGCTGTGATTTTTGAAGGTGAGTATCCATCTGTGGAGAAAATGAAAAGAAGAATTTACAGATGTGCAAAGGAAGGAAGTTTTAGAATGAGGGGCAAAATGTGGGGGAGTGCTCTGGATCTCAATATCATGTTACATTTTGGCATTTCAGGGATACAAGTCAAACCTGTGAGAGTAAAACAATGTTTCTTCAATTTTCCCTCTCAAAATCAATTTTTGATTTGTTGTGATGGAGCTTCCAAAGGCAATCCAGGGTTGGCAGGTTTTGGATTTATTGGTAGAGATCACTATGGAAAACACATGGGTTCAGCTTCTGGTGGACTTGGAATTGCCACAAACTATTTGGCAGAGGTAATGGCTCTAATTATAGCATGTGAGTGGGCAATGTCTAAAGAATTATTGAATGTAGTGTTCAGATTAGATTCTAAAGCTGTCATAATGGCATTTGAAAGTGGAAACATACCTTGGATGGTGCAGAGCAGATGGATTAGAATCACTAAAGCCATTCCAATCATCAACTTCAGACATTCATACAGGGAGGTCAATTTCTCAGCTGATAAAATGGCAAAAAGAGGTGTGCTTTTAAACAAGGGAGAGGTACATTATTTTGAAGAGAAACCTGTATTCCTGAGCAATCTTGAAAATGAGACTGATATATACTTTAGATTCTAACTATAATGTATCCCTGTTGGTAGTAGTTGGGCTTTGGAAGAATGGGTTGATTGCCTTACGTTTTTTGTTCTTTCTTTTGTATTTTTTGGGCTTTAAAGGAAAAACTTTCCTTTTGTAATTTGTAAATGTTTATTTTAGTAATAAAATTTACTGATTAAGCAAAAAAAAAAAAAAACTTCATTTCTATTAGTCAATAAGAGATACTGATTATTGATATTTCCACCGCTCCTTGTGGGAACGACCCGTACTTGCCTCTGTCTACTTGTTAGACACCGTGCGATTGCGGTTATTATAATATAGGCATCTCCGGATCCTATCAATTTTTGGCTCCGTTCACGGGATATGCCAATGCCTTACGTGCCTTAGTTGTTTATGCTCCCGATAATCAGAATTACTTATACTTTCTGTAAAAGCACTAAAACAATGTTGTTAGCCAAGATATTGAGTCCTAGCTAATATAAATATGGGTATAAAATGTAGCACTTACGTGCTTATCAACACCCCCATACTTATATTTTGCTAGTCCTCGAGCAAAACAAAGAATTGACCCGCTCAATAGCTGGTCATCATTTTTTTTAGACCCGCTCAACAGCTGGTCATAAGAAAATGATAAGAAAACAAAAGAATAGACCCGCTACACAGCTGATCATTTTTTTTTCTTAAAATTTGAGACCCGCTACACAGCTGGTGATAGAATAAGAGAGATAGAGTGAGAGAGACCCGCTACACAGCTGGTCATAACATGCAAAACAAAATAAAATACCCGCTACACAGCTGGTCATCACCCTAACAATCATTTTTTTTTTTTTTTTTTTAGACCCGCTACACAGCTGGTCATAAAATACCTAGGAACCTATAATAGACCCGCTCAACAGCTGGTCATAAATTATAAGAAAATTCCTGAAAAACAAAAGTAAAAAGTTAACCACTCCCCCACACTTAAACATTACATTGTCCTCAATGTAATTGAGTCATCCAACGTAAAAATTAAGATGGGAAATTCATAATATGCGAAAATAAACAATTAAAAATGAAATAAGAACATAGATGTACCTACTGGAATATACAAATAAGACTCACCATAAATCAACAACCTAAATATTTGGGGATCAACCCAGAGCACAATATATACAACCGATGGTAACCTCAAATCCTCGCTGAAGCAACGTAAAGATATAGAGATTATCAAAAGGAAAGAGCTACCAAACCTAATTTTTGCAAAGGATATATCGTCAATAACAAGAATTACCGACTCAAGTGGTTCACTGGGGATGGGAACTGAAACGACCTGGGAGTCATGCACAGGCAAAGAGAAGTCACGAGAAGCAAAATAATCTAGTAATATTGGAGAAGCACGCAGTTCTAATCCAAAATTAGGAATCTTCCGAAAAGTTGTGCTAATAATTCTAGGTGTATTAACTTCTCCACTAGGTTTGCAAACCTGTACTAAATCATCATCATAAACATCATCAACCTGGGAATCAATAGGAATATCACAATAAAGATGATTAAAAGAAACCTTATAGATAGAGTGTAATGTCTCTAAGTCGTTAGACTTTACGGTCTCTTCGTAATTAACACATTCTTCATAAGCATCATTGTCATAGCACTGATATGTCACACCGTCTAAAAGAATGGTGTCCTCAATCCTAAACTCATCCTTTTGAATAGGCGAGTGATCATTAACACGATCAGGAGTTGGAATAAATACACCACTTTCCCTTGGTATGACAATGTCTTTATTCCTATGATCACAACTATCAAGTTCATCATCGTTATCCATACACATTGATTCATTAGTTAAAGCGATTTCATCATAAATATCAACAGTATTAGAAAAATTAGAACTTGTCTCCTCAGTAAGACCACAATATTTTACCGATTGCGTTAGTTGAGCAATCAATAAAGCGTTTTGTTCAAGCAAGTTCGACTATATGAGCATGGGATTTACTAAGCTCAGCAAAAAATAACTCATTAGCTTTGGTCTGTTCAGCAATGTCAATATTGAGGCGTTCTAGCAAAGATAGTTGTGATGCAGATGGGTCACAGTAAAATTGATCATCTCTCTCATACTGTGACTCATATGTGTGTGAATAATAACTGGAATCGATATAATTTGTCTCATAACCTGGGTAAGGTTGGTAATGATCATAACCTTCACAAGGTCCGGAATGATCATACCTATGAGAATAATTCCAATCATTATTTACACACTCGTGGAGTTCTTGATAATGATAAGGTGCATACGCATACTCCTCATGTGAAATATCAGATGACTCCTCTGTCTCAGCTCTTTTGGTAAGATTCCAAAAAGCTATAAAATAAGTCAAATCGCTAGAAACCATTATACAAAGTAATTCTCAATAACTCACCTTGCAAAAGCTTTGCGAGAATATCAAGTATTTACTTTAGGCCAGTTGTTGACTCCAGTCGCCGCTCTTCAGACTAAGGTACCTATGAAAAATCAAATAAGCTACGTAAAAAGAACTAAAAGAAAATATAAAAATAAAAGCAAAAATAAGCTATGTACAGAAAATAAAATAAAAAATGTACAAAATACCAATTACAATATTCCACAACCGCTCCCCGGCAACGGCGCCAAAAATTGATAGGATTCCAGAGAACACCTATATAAATAAACCGCAATCGCACGGTGTCTAACTAGTAGACAGAGGAAAGTACGGGTCGTTCCCACGAGGAGCGGTGGAAATATCAATAACCAGTATTCTTAATTGACTAACTGAGAATGTTGTTTTTGGGTTTTTAGAATTAATTCAAAATAATATAAAAGAAAAGAAAATTAATTAAATGCAATGAGGAAGAGAGCCAGTAACCAGGGTTTACAGATTCCACCATATTTTCAATTAAAGAACAAAATGAAATCATACATTCCAATTATGTCCATTCCATGTCCTGTATGAATACACCCATCAAATGTATAGCTTCTCAAATATTACCTGTACTCATAAGCATAACTCATCAAAGAAATCCCAAGCATAAATTATCAAACAAGAAACAAATAATTAGGTGAAGCTAATTAAACGAATTAAAATTAAGGTGAAACAACAACATATATTCTAGGTAAATCGATGGACAAAATTCTAGGAATGAAAATTGCATTCATAAAAGCATGTTGCCAAATATTCAATTTATTATTATAGCCTATTGCAAAATCAATGCGCCTCCGCCATGGGATTGTCTCTTTCTCGAACAAGCCACTGTATATAATCCTGAATTTCAGGGTCAGGGGACGAACGGGCTTGTCGAAGCTCCACT
>JAJJWW010003210.1:0-83983 GCA_023531295.1 Papaver armeniacum
ATGGGTGAATTATTGGCCAAAGGCATGCAAATTTTTCAAATTCAATGCAATGTGAACATGTTACATATTTTACAGGGCATGATATAGCAATAAAGTAAGGTACATAGAATTTGGAAAGTTTTACTCAAATACGAGACAAGGTTGATTCTCGGGTAGATTTTCTCAAGGTCAAATAGAGACACACTTCCATAGTATTGGGTAAAAACACAAACAGGTTCACAAAATGGTCTCCAACAAAGAAAGTACCGGTAATACAGAGCGGTACAAATTTGAATATGTATCATTCTTAACAAAGAAGCTTATTCATTTACTTTACCTCACCAAATTGAACCGAGCATATATCTAAGAAAAATTGCAAGGCAAGTTCTGGAATTTGCAATACCTAGCTAGGTATATTGATAGTCTCTAGGAAAAAATCAGTGCCTACCTATTTACAGCAATGTCGTTGAATATTAACATCAGGTAACTATCAATCAACCGTAAAGCTTCGAATAAAAAGAAAATTCAAAATAGGAAATTGATCACCCCTACCATTTAAAATCACCCACTTAAAATGATCTAATCAACAAAATATTCAATTCGAAATCTTAATTAAGTATGTAGCTCTAAATTTAAATGTACAAAGCTCAAGATGAATGTAGGATTTCTAATGAACACCCCCAAACACTAAAACAAATGAAAATTAGATTGATTTTACCTGGACTGTGTATTCGTATAATCTTCAATCACAAATTAGGCTTCTTAGATCCAAAAATGCCGCAAACATGAACCATTATGTGATTGTAACATGAACCTATTGAATTCAGCATAGTCGTTTTTAGAGAGATTTAGAATGAAGAAATAAAAAAATAGACCCAATTAGAAGAAACTCAAATAAATTAGGAGATTTAGAAGGGTTTTTTTTTTCCCGAGATTGGGGGTATACCCAATAAGACAAAATCTGGTCATTATGAAGTAAAACCAAGCCACCCCTTAACCTTGTATTTTCTAAATGGCTAAAATGCCCCCATAATGATTAGCACTAATTTAATTAAAACGATTAGAGTAGTTAAATTAGTTAGATTAGTTAGTTGATTTATAAGTTGGGTTTTAGAAATAATTTAGAGAGAGAAGTAGAATGAATTAGTAGAGGAAGTTTTTTTTTGGGGGGAGAAAGTTAGGGGTTTTGAGAAATTTGTGATATGAGTGATTCAAATCCTGATTTTGAAGTGGGGAGTCTTCTAACTTTCCTCCTACATATATGAGTACTTGTATGATGATCTACCGGACCATGATCAAATGGATTACATGCATGACCCTCACTTTTATTTTCCTCAAACTCATGATGGGTATGGAAGTGATGAATATGTTGAGCCAAACGTTGAATCCAATGACCAAGAAGAAGAGAACGGAGTTGCAAGTAATCGTGCGGACAACCTACGTGGTGAAGATTGTGATTTTCCATGCAAATGATGATTTTTTTTTTTCTTGATTTTTTCGTGGTCGGCAAGGTCGACGCTTGTCGATCATGCCGACCAAACACGCTGGCGTGGTTTGTAATTGAACAACGTGCTGACTTTTCATGAGAAGTATTCGTGTCGGCAAGGTAGAAAATTGACACCATGCCGACTTTCAGTTTTACAACACAGGAGTCGTTACATGAAAATGCTTAAGCAGGCTTTTTCAAGTTTTCGAACCTTGCCGACTCTATTCTGTTCAGCCTTGTTAAATGTTTCTTACGTCCCGGCTGCTTTGTTGTCGGCAGGCTTTTATATGTCTACCTTGCCAAATTTGGTAATACATATCAACTAACTTTTGATGTTTTGTAGATTGTTGCATTGGTACCGATGACGGATCAGCCTCAAGCTCAGAAAATTAGGGGTCCTGATACTTTCGCATATTATGCTAATGATTTGGAATGGAAGGAAAAAGACGACGTGGTCAATTGGATTGTTGAGAAAGCCAAAGACAATATGTGCGTTCTAGTGAAAAACACCCAACAAAAATAAATGCGGTTTGAAATGGTATGTGAGTGTTATGGGTTGCCGAAGGAAAGTCACAAGAGAAAGGGTTATGTGTATGATAAGAAGACGACTAGGGTGTACAAGACGAAGTCAAAGAAGTGTGGATGCCCATTCAAGATTATTTTTTGGAGGAACAAAGAAACCGACAACGTGTGGAGAATGAGTAGAGTTGATGTTGGTTGGCATAACCATAAAGATCCAGAAACTATTGTTAGGCATTGTCAAGTTTCCAACTTGAAACCGCAGGAGTTCGAACAAGTAAGAACAAGTTGGGGAATTAAACCAAGTAAGCTCCTAAGTAAGTTCAATAGGGATGACCCGCGTAACCTTTATTCATTGTCTACAATTTATGCGGCCAAGGAAACTATTAAAAGAATTGAATGGGATGGAAGAAAGGTGATGGAAGAATCACAATGGTTAATACACAAATACAAATACACGGTGAGACACCATGAGTCATCAGAGGGGAATGTGGATCGTATTTTTCTTGCGCATCCCGATATGATTCAATTGGCGCGTTGCTTTTACCAAGTTTTGTTCATGGATTGTACTTATAAGACGAATAGGTACAACATGCCTTTGTTGAACATTGTTGGACAAACCTCGGATAAGCAATCGTTCACGGTGGCATGGTGTTTTATGGATCGTGAGAAGGATGATAGCTATATTTGGGCATTGGAAACTTTGAAGCTTCTCTACCACGAAGACGAGACTCCCGGGGTTATAGTCACCGATAATGAGCAAGCAATAATAAACGTTGTGAGGATAGTCTTTCCCAATGCATAAAATTTCCTTTGCACTTGGCATATACAATGCAATCTTAGAAAGAATTGTAGAAGTCATATCCAAAAACCGAAGGCAAGGAAAGGAACTAAACATGTCAAAGAGGAAGATGAACGTCTCAGCAAACTAACTAAAGAGGAGCGAGAGAAGGAGAAAGAGAAAGAAGACGAAGAATGGAAAGAAAGTGAGATCAAGTTTGGGTTATTCATGAAAGCGTGGGATAAGGTGGTTTGGTAGATGAGTGTTGCAAGATATGAGATAAACTTGAAGGAGTTCAAGGAAGATTGGGGGACTAATTACCCCAAAGTAGTGGAATATTGCAAGAAACAATGGTTGAGGCCACACAAAGAGAGGTTTGTGTATGCTTTTACTTACGACTATAAACATTTCAAACTTGAATCCACAAGTATGGTAGAGCAAGCTCATAGGAGACTAAAGGTCTACTTTTCACAAGTCAAAATTGGATTTGACGTGCAACATGCTATCCATGAGTACACTAATAATGATATCAACAAGATAAAAAAGCAATTACAAGAAAGTAGCTTAGGAAGTTGGGGAGTTTAAGGAGGATAATTGGATGCTTGTTGGTATACATTGCAACGTCTCGCATTGGGCAGTACGTTTTATGATGAAACATCTCGCTTTGTTTTAAAAGTATAAAAGTATGACAACCCGAGCACTCCTTGTAAGTGTAGGATAATGAAGGCTATCAGACTTCCATGTCGTCATATGCTTGGTAGGTATAAAACTCCCATTCCTCTTGATGATATCGATCCTTATTGGAAGCAATTATCTTTCAAACCGGCTCCAAGAGAAGATCCCGGTGAAGAGTTTGGAGACATGGAACTTGGGAGAATAATCCTAGAAAAGTACCCCAAGTTGAATAGGTTGGACAAACAAACGATGAAGCACAACACTACGCCAGAATGGGCAATTTTTGACAGGCGGGCTCATAAGAATTTGACAGCAAAACCATGTCATTTCATTTTTATAGGCATTTGCTATCAATTTTGGTACAAGTACATGGGCCCCGATTGGGCATCTATTATCGACGGGGTCATAAGTGTTTTCATTTTTATTTTCATCCCCATATTCATTTTTCGTTTCACCCGGAAGAAGCGATCTCTCTTCTCTTCTCCACCAACTAATCGATATGAAAATTCATCACTTCAAAAGATCGAAATGAAGAAGCTGAATCTAGGTTTTCAAAACTAAATCGGAGTATCATTTAGCACTTGATTCAGCATGCAAACGTTAATCGTAAGATTCACTTGAAGTCGTAGGAGAAAGCTGGTGAGAATCAATTGTCGATCTCAAGATTAAATCATTGAAAGATAAGTTTATTCTCTCCTTTTATTTCAATTCGTCTCTGTTTGTTTAAGTTATCTATTCCGAATCTAACTTCACTAAAAAAAATTGGTTCATAAAAACCTAAAACAATTGATTTCAATGAGTATCTCTCACTCGACTCTTACTCTTGAGCTCAAATCAGAGCAATTTGATTATAATTCTCGTATTGAATAAAAAATGTCATCAATTTGTTTTTAGAACTTATCTCTAAAAATTTTAATTTGATTTGATTTTTGACCTAAATCGAACTTATATTTGTTCTTGAATGATTGTACTTGCTCCGATCAAAAGATTGCTTGCAGAAAAACAATAAGGTTTTTAAGTTTAGATTTGTAATTACTAACTGAGAAAATCTAGTTCTCTATTTCCTTAAGTTATTAATCAAGGTCGATAAGGTTTTCCAATTTTGTAATGGTGAGCACTTGACGGGTATCCCATGTAAGGTGTACTTATTTCCTAGATGTGTTAAAAAAAGTAAGCCATTTTAGATGAATGGATTCATATGAATGGGAATTAGCTTGGTTGGGAGTTTGTGGTGTTTCTAACTCTATTCATCCATGAATTAGTTCAAATGAAATAGGAAATCATTTGTATGCATGATTTGATTGAGATTGATTCTAAATTAAAGCTTAAAAATATTTTTTGAATGTTAAGAGACTAAGAACAAAGATTGAACATCTAAAATAGCAAAGAAGAGAAACAAAGTTAAGGTTCGTGAAACTATACCTTTTAGAAGTTCCAGCATCCTTTATCTTGTTCATCAATCTTCATCTGCTAGAGAAAGAGTAATGAAAACACAGTGACTTGAGCTAACCCTGGTTTACAAACCCTTGACCGATTTCAGATGAATTCGATAGCTTACACAAAGAGAAGAGTGATTTTGTTACCCAAGAGATGAGCGATTTCAGATGAAGTCGATTATGTTAGCAAAAACATCCATATATAAGAAGAAGAAGAAGATCGGGGATTCTTCTGTGTTCGTTCTGGAAGTAAAGGTGGTTAGAGTTGTGACTGAGTTAGGTTTTTCGTTTACTCGAGAGAGGTGAGGTTTGGAGATCGTGGGGAAAGAGAAACGAGAGAGACGGGGAGAGGGAAGAAAAGGAAAAAAAAATGGTTTTTAACATAATGTTTCGACGATGGATATTACTTTGAAGTTTAGTCATACGGATTATGAAAATCTTTGAACGGTAAATATTTTAACTTCGGGTTGTCATACGGATACAGATTCGCTGTAAACTATTCTAAAACTTTGGAGCATGTATATTCTTGTGGGTAATTTAAAAAAAAAATCATATGATTACATGAATTCCTGCTAAGAATTTCATTTCCTAATAAGAATTTAATCTAGAGCGAGAAAGTGTTTGATTGAATTCAATGCTGCCTAGAGTCTTCAAAGTCTATAAATAGAGAGACTCGTGCAACAAGGTTCTTAATTCCTAGCACTTTTGTGTCCTAGTTGCTTGCTAGAGTCGTCCTCTATGAACCTAGGTTTCTTCTAAAAAACATAATTTGGTTGCTATATAAAAACTTCATTTTGGGATTCCTGAAACTAGGTCTGATTATCTTTTACCTGATAGTTCGTATATCATGATCTTGTTCTTATTGATCTTCGAGGTTCTTGTTATCTCGGGTCAGGAACGAAATAGATAGAAATCACAAAGTTCTCTTCGTGTCAAACTTTGTGATTCCTCAAGATAGATATGTAAACTCTTCTTCGATTTTTTTGGATTCTTATTGAGAGGTGGTTAGTAATCCAGGCTTCTCATCTAACTAAGTGTATGTTTTACCAATTGGTGAGGTTTGATGGACTATGTGTATTGCAAACAGATTACCGTACATAAATCAAAATATCAAAAGGTAAATCAAATAGGTTGTTTGTTAGAAGCAGATTGGTACCAAAAGTCTTCACTTAGGTTGAAGAAACTCCTAGGGTGTAGAGGACGTCAGCTAACAAAATTAATTTCGTATAACATTGGGAGGTTCAACAGATGCAAGGAGCACGACCGCAACTGAATTGTTCAAGGATCTTTAATTTCGATTTACTTGCGATTGTGTCCATACATGTTTTCGAACAAAAAAAATTGGTGGTGTACTTGGTACCATCTTCCTTTCACTAAGTATCTTAAATATTACATCCAAGTTTACTCAAATTTACTAGATCATACTCAACTATACTAGTTATACACACTAATTGCATCCAATTGAATTCAGTTTTACACAATTTCACTAGGTCATTTTCACTTTCACCGATGATCAACCAACTACATCTAATTTTACTCAGTTTCACTATATCATACTCATTTCCAACAATTGAGTCCAATTTTTTTTTTCCCAATATAAGTGATCAATATTACTTCAAAGCAATTATTCACTTATATTATATTAAGCCGAAGTCTAATTTTCTCAATATCACTAGATCATACTCACTTGCCCAAGCTATCCTAAATTAGTTACTTCCAAGTTTACTCGGTTTTACTAGATCATGCTCAACTCTACTAGTTATCCACCAATTGAATCCAATTTATTTTATTCCATTTCTTTGGATCATAATCACTTTCACTAGTTATCCACCAATTAAATCCAATTAATCTCACTAGATCGAATCACTTTCAACAATTATTCACCAATAGTGTCAAATTTTGTCCAATTTTACTCAATTTCGCTAGATCATAATGGTTTTTACTAATTATCCACAAATTCTATCCAAGTTTACTCAATTTTACTAGATCATACTCAATTGTACTAATTATCCAAAAATTCTATTCAAGCTTACTCAAATTTACTAGATCATACTCAACTATACTAGTTATACACTCATTGCATCCAATTGAGTTCAATTTTACTCAATTTCACTAGGTCATATTCACTTTAACCGATGATCAACCAATTGCATCCAATTTTACTCAATTTCACTATATCATACTCATTTTCAACAATTAAGTCCATTTTCTTTTAATCTCACTAAATCATAATTACCTCGGAAATTATTCACCTATATTATATTAAACCGAGTCTAATTTTACTCGATATCACTAAATCATACTCACTTTCCCTAGTTATCCTAAAGTTACTTCCAAGTTTACTCAATAATACTAGATCATGCTCAACTCTACTAGTAGGTATCCACCAATTGAATCCAATTTTATTCCGTTTCACCGGATCATAGTCACTATCACCAATTATCCAACAATTACATCCAACTTTAGTCATCTCACTAGATCTCAATAACTTTCAACAATTATTCACCAATAGTGTCAAATTTTGTCCAATTTTACTCAATTTCACTAGAGCATACTCGCTTTCACTAATTATCCACAAATTCTAACAAAGTTTACTCAATTTTACTAGATCATACTCAATTTTACCAGATTATCCACAAATTATATTCAAATTTACTCGATTTTACTAGATCACACTCAACTCACAAAATATATTCAAATTTACTCGCCTTTACTAGATCATACTCAACTCTACTTGTTGTCCACTATTTGCATCCAACTTTACTCAATTACCATAAATCGTACTCACTTTCATTAATTATCCACAAATCAAAAATCAAGTTTACTCATTTTTACTAGAAATTTATACTTAACTCTACTAGTGGTATCTATTACATTCAATACCGAAAAGAAAATAAATGCACGTTTAAATTTTAGTTGAGATGAAAATATGCATTTTATGTGATCTTAATAGAAGATGAAGATATGCATATTAGTTACATATTTATTTATTATTTTATTTTATTTTTAAATTATACATATTGATATAGCATCTCTTCGATGCTAGATAAAAATCTTGTTATTATAACATGAAAATAGTTGGAGTCATTATTTAGTGCAAAAAGCGTCATTCGCAAACATGATAATGTACTATGTGCATGATATAACTATGGATAGATCTGACATTATATTTTTATACATCCCATCACTAGTCTTCGTTAATGCATTTAGCGAGGTTATTTATTTAGCCTATTTTTCCAAATCGGGCACCACCAAAATTACTCATTTGTGGGGGTTATTCATCTATCGGACATTCATTTATCCGTAACTCATGTTAGCCAAACCGACGTTGGCCAAAATAAAGATTTAACAGTATTGGACCGTTAAGGGTGTCGTGTGTTATTTGGCAAACGATATGGTTCCATCTATGGTTCTTGACTTGCCACGAATAGATCTCCTAAATCTGATTTGATTTTATCAACGCTTCGTAACCTGAAAATCAGGGTTTGAATAAGGGATACTTTCTCTTAGAATATTTATCGGATCGCGACTAAAAATCCCTCCATTTTTTTTTCATCTCCCGCTCTCAGATTTACACTAATTTCGATCCCAAAACAAGCTCCAAAAATTCCCCCTCCCACAACAAATTTTCAAAACCGTAAAATTGGGTCTTAGTAACTGAAACTTTTCTATCCCAAAATTCAACTAATTGAGCTCGAAAATTTCCTCTCTATTTTCATGTCCCGCTTCCAAATTTGGTTCCAGATCTCTCAAAACTTGAATGATTTTGCGTATAAAAGAGGCCTTCAACACAATAGTTTTCATTGTCTCCCAAAAGGGGATTTTTTGTTAACGTGATTTCTTGAACCCTTAACTTGATTCTGAATTTTTAGTATTAGGGTTTTTGATTTTTGATACTACGATTTGTTGTTTCAAAAAAAAAAAAAAAAGGTCTTGGGTTTTAATTTTTCTCAATTGACTAGAACCAATTAAGGGTTTTCATAATAGTTTGTTGTATATTGTTTGGGAAAGGTTTTTTCTTCTTCCGCCCTAAATTCGATTGTGAAAAAAAGTTAATGGTGGTACAATAATTGTATGAGATTAAGCTTTTCTTCTCTTTTATATCTTTTATTTTGAAGATTATGATATCTGAAAGATATCTTTTATATCTTTTATGGTGGTGTTGATGGTGGTCTTTAAACAAGGGGTATAATCGTAAATCCCCATGACCTAGTGTTACCCGCAACACATTAACTAAGAGCATTTAACTCAGTTGTAAATAATTAATAGGGGTATTTTTTCAAAATACAGATTAGGGTTTTCAACACAGAACCCTAATTCCAAAACCAAGCCGCATAATGCGCACCATGGCAACAATGCCAAACCAAGCCGCATACTGCGCACCATGGCAACAATTCCAAACCAAACCGCATACTGCGCACCATAGCAACAATGCCAAACCAAGCCGCATACTGCGCACCATGGCAACAATGCCAAACCAAGCCGCACCCTGCGCACCATGGCAACAATGCCAAACCAGGCCGCATACTGTGCGCCATGGCAACAATGCCAAACCAAGCCGCACCCTGCGCACCATGGCAACAATGCCAAACTAAGCCGCACCCTGCGCACCATGGCAACAATGCCATATTTCCAAGCCGCTATGCCTTTGGCCCACGCCAAATATAGCGCCCTAGGCTTGCAAGACTTGCAACTAGGTCAACATGGCCGTACGTGCCATTGGCACATGCCAACACGTATCGCAAGCCATATTTCCAAGCCGTTATGCCATTGGCACACGCCAAATATAGCGCCCTAGGCTTGCAAGACTTGCAACTAGGTCAACATGGCCGTACGTGTCATTGGCACATGCCAACACGTCATCGCAAGCCATATTTCCAAGCCGCTATGCCTTTGGCCCACGCCAAATATAGCGCCCTAGGCTTGCAAGACTTGCAACTCAGGTCAACATGGCCGTACGTGCCATTGGCACATGCCAACACGTACCACAAGCCATATTTCCAAGACGTTATGCCTTTGGCCCACGCCAAATATAGCGCCCTAGGCTTGCAAGACTTGCAACTAGGTCAACATGGCCGCACGTGCCGTTGGCACATGCCAACACGTATCGCAAGCCATATTTCCAAGCCGCTATGCCTTTGGCCCACGCCAAATATAGCGCCCTAGGCTTGCAAGACTTGCAACTAGGTCAACATGCCCGTATGTGCCATTGGCACATGCCAACACGTATCGCAATGCCTTTGTCCCACACCAAATATACCGCCCTAGGCCTGCAAGACTTGCAACTAGGTCAACATGGTCGTACGTGCCATTGGCACATGCCTACACGTACCACAAGCCACATTTCCAAGCCGCTATGCCTTTGGCCCACGCCCAATATAGCGCCCTAGGCTTGCAAGACTTGCAACTAGGTCAACATGGCCGTACGTGCCGTTGGCACATGCCAACACGTATCGCAAGCCATATTTCCAAGTCGCTATGCCTTTGGCCCACGCCAAATATACCGCCCTAGGCTTGCAAGACTTGCAACTAGGCCAACATGGCCGTACGTGCCATTGGCACATGCCAACACGTATCGCAATCCATTTTTCCAAGCCGCTATGCCTTTGGCCCACGCCAAATATAGCGCCCTAGGCTTGCAAGACTTGCAACTAGGTCAACATGGCCGTGACGTTCCATTGGCACATGCCAACACGTATCGCAAGCCATATTTCCAAGCCGCTATGTCTTTGGCCCACGCCAAATATAGCGCCCTAGGCTTGCAAGACTTGAAACTAGGTCAACATGGCCGACGTGCCATTGGCACATGCCAACACGTATCGCAAGCCATGTTTCCAAGCCGCTATGCCATTGGCCCACGCCAAATATAGCGCCCTAGGCTCGCAAGACTTGCAACTAGGTCAACATGGCCGTACGTGCCATTGGCACATGCCAACATGCTCGCTGGTAGCCTAACTTGCAAACCGTGCAACCTACCACCAAGGCATTCCGCACATGCCATTGGCACATGCCAAACACACACGCCGGTAGCCTAACTTGCAAAACCGTGCAACCTACCACCAAGGCATTCGCACATGCCATTGGCACATGCCAAACACACACGCTGGTAGCCTAACTTGCAAACCGTGCAACCTACCACCAAGGCATTCCGCACATGCCATTGGCACATGCCAAACACACACGCTGGTAGCCTAACTTGCAAACCGTGCAACCTACCACCAAGGCATTCTCGCACATGCCGTTGGCACATGCCACACACGCCACTAGCTGACTTTGGCATACTTACGCCGAGGTGCAACTCGCAACGAAGGCATTCCGCACATGCCATTGGCACATGCCACATGCGTCCCTAGCATCACCACTTGCACCCAAGATGCAACCAACACTCGAGACATCAACACAAACTCGGGGGATGCTTTTTAGGTTTTCGTTTGGCGGTCACAAAGATGCACGTACACTACGCTCACATTAAGAAAGCATGAAAAGGAATAAAGCGGTCAAATAAAAGAGGAAATAATGGTGAAAAACGTTTTCACCCATTATCACCATGCGGTTACCACCTCCTCCCATTATTTCACCCTTTACTCTCTTCCTTCATGAGGCCACGGTACGTTTCAATCTCGACTTATATAAATAGGTCTTAACTATTTCCACCAGACAACAAGTCTTGGTCAGGAGAAAAATACTACACTCTCAGAAAAGCAACTTTGCAAGCTCTCCCAAAAAGCTTTCATCTCTTGCAAGCTTCCTAAGCTTTCACTTTCTGATACAAGTCGAGATACTACTCTCCTCAACACCTTTCTTTGCTTCCCTCCCCAAATCAACCCTTCTCCTCCACTTTGTGACCGAAGCAAGTATGGAACGGCCATTTCTTGGTTTAGGCCGGACTTGTACAGATTGATCTCTCGAATCTATAAAGTGCTCACGTACAGCACATTTGTTTAGGGTTTGAACCAGTTTCTCACTCACCTAGCGAAATTATCGAAATCATCAGAAACGATTTTTACCCATAAACAATTGGCGATCACGGTGAGAGGATTGATCTATCGGCTACAATGTCAGACTGTCGATCTCGTTCTTCGACCCAGATGTCAAGATGATAGGGGAAGGCGACTCAATCCGACGCAACTACCATGCAACCCGGTTACTAGTCGTAAAAACTACACGAGAAAACTGGGGACTTGCCGAAGATGCTACCACTCAATCCGACTCAACCACCAGACGACCCGATTACCAGTTGTAAAAACTACATGAGGAAACTGGGGACTCGCCAAGATGCTGACGATTGAGGACTTGTTGGCGATGTTACCAAAGAAAGCCGCCAAACAAAAAAACCGCCCTTTACATGGAGAGGAGCGTGTTCGCAAAACCTATGAAGTGAGTAAATTCAGGCACTGGGCAAGATATACAATCTATTTTTAGGTTCTTAGTAAAACCGTCATACTACTCGAGTCTTGTGCCTATTGCTAGCACACACTTTCATAAAAGCAATATTCCTTTCCCAAAACATAATCATAGGTATATTATCAAAACCATTCATCCGTAAATAATCCAATACCCTAAAAAGCTACCATTATCTATCAAAGGTCAAGTTTTGAACCATACATCCAATATGTCTTTAAAAAAAAAAAAAAAGAACCTAAATGAAAGTTTAACAGAGAAACGTTCAAGGAAAATCATCCAATGAAGTCCTCTTCTTGGAGAAAGTCAACTTTGCATCTTCAAGAGCCGCTCTCTTCATAGTCAACATCTTGGAAAGCTTTTGAGTTCCATCTCATGTCGGGCAATCTCCTCGGCGGAAAGGCTTTCGATTGTCGCATCTTTCAACTTTTGGATCTCGGCAAGGCCTTCGACAAACCACGAAGTGTTGAACTCCTTTTCTACGCACACGTCGCGATGGTGCTCCCGATCAGCAATAACGTCTTTGTAAACGGTGTGACCGGTCACCTCACGCATATCCTCGATGGAAGATAAAGCCTCTTCCACACGCTTAACCAAAGGTGCAAATCGACTAGTGACTTTCTTGGTTGTAGCCATATGTCCGTGCTTCTCCAGATTTTGGTGTACAACGCCTCATGCTTAGCCAAGCGCACGTTGAAGCCGCCAACCAACACATGACCCGGATAAGGAACAAATATGGGGATCAAAATGGCGCCCGCAAGTGGCCTCACGACTCGCAAAGGGTCTTCTTCCATGTCTACGGCAACAACTATCGAGAATCATCCACCGTTTGAACCACGCCCGTGTGTTCGGCAATTGGCTAACTCCCATCTCCAAGTCACCTGTGGTGGTCACCAAAGGCAAGTATTCGTGTGACTCCACCCCAAGAATCATCCTCCGAACCGGATTCCTCTTGCAAACTTGAGTTAGACATTTTTTCAAAAGAAGAAACAGGAGAAGAAGAAAGAAAGAAGCGCGAAACTCACCGAACCACTTCCCGAAGAAGAACCAAAGGTCGCCGGAGAATCACTCTCACTTGTTGAACTTTCTTCTTTCTCTGACTCATCACCGCTATGAGTAGGCTCAGTTCCGCCGGAATTCCTTGAAGAAATTGCCGTCTCCACCGGCAACGCAAGGGCGGCGAAAGTATTAACACCATCAAGCCCCGAAGGAAACAAGACACATGTTCTCGGCTGAAATTCACGTGTTTTGAGACAAACCAATGAAGAGGCGACACATACCCGGGTTATTGGAAGAATCGAAAGACACAAGAGCCCTGGGAGGATCTTGTGAAACCATCCGAACCCGCGGCCAGACGATTCTTCGTTCTCCGTTCCTTGGCCTGCGGGCTTTCCGAATTGCTAGGCAACTTTCGCTTGGGATCTCTCAACATTGGATACTCCTTCAAAACTGCTGGGGAAGGTTTGCAACGAACGTTTTCCACCACGTTATTCACAAAATCTCTGATCATAATAAACTCGTCGCACCAAAACTCATTATAGCGAAGGTCGTCAAGTTACTCTTCCCATTTGAAAGAAGGGAAGACGGATACCCGCTTAAGGGCATCCGGCGTCAAGGGCGACACGCAATGAATCCTTAGGGATCACCTAGTAGATAAACAAGAGGCACCCCTTGATCGAAACCCATGTGACGAGCAAGACGGTCAATATTGTAAGCAGCTATCTGGAAAGACCCCACGAAGAAAGACGGCATATAACCGGGCAAGCAACTTTGAATGAACATGTTTTCACCAACACTCAAATCGTCATCAGAAGACAAAGACGTGAGTGGAGCAGAAGCAAAGGTGTCAATTTGAGTCACTGACCTATGGGCCTGCCCCCATGGACGAAAATTGATTTCATGCAACTTATCAAGAAAACTAACCAAGCTCACGCCAACTCTTGGACGCCTGTTCACCCATCGAAGAATTCGAGAGCCCCCCAACTCACGGAAGCGAAGGCAATGGTTTGAGCATACATACTTCTAAATGCTCCCATAGCCAGACTTGCGTAAAAGCAACGTGCACATAGGAATCCACTTTCATGAAACCATTCAAACTTGCATGTTCGCAACTAGGTGATCCAGATGCACATACAGGGAACCAAGGAACAGCTTTCCAATGGGAAGAACTTCACCCTTTGCCAACTTCACGAATCGCTAACAACTCCGGTCTTATTCCTTTCTTGCCGTAACCGTCATCAAAATGTCTCGGGACAACCAGAGAGCCAAAAATGTTGCGACATGAAGATCACCGATTTTCTGTTCGTGCTCCAACTCGTCCGAAACCATTGAGATATCCACCAACCGTAAGGGCACCTTTCATCCTCTTTCGGGCAGAATCCTTCGACTTCGCAATGGAGGTCTTTCCGAGCAAAATCCCCCAACTTAGCGGCCAGGGTCATCCCGCATCTTCACCTCACTTTCGGATAATTGGATTTTAAGATTCCCGATTCTAGGAAGATTCAAAGAAGAGAGCCACACTCTCCAAGGAGAAAGTTATCTCGCCCGTCTACATATGATTGTATGGGTGTCCGAACACCATCCTGGAGATGAAAGCAACCAAGCCTCGGGATGTCCTTCCTAATCCGGGAGATTTACCGAAGTCTTGACAAAAAGATCAATGACCTGCGCTCGAGTCAAGTTGGTATTTATATGCTCCTTGCTCACCATGAACTCAACCCATCTATCAAAAGAACGCAATGGGCTTTGACACATCCTGAAGTCAATGTTGGAAGAGGAATATACCCCTTTATGAAGATGAGGAACCGAATGGTGCTCTGCTGGGCGAACCGAACGTGTCTTCCTTTCATCCTCACCACCGGTTAGCAAAATTGGCACGAAACCTGGGTGATTCTTCCGAGCAGGGCGAGGGCTCTAGTGAAGAATTCATCATCTGTGTTCGGCTTGGAATTATGAGCATCCTTCGACGAAGTGAAATTTGGTTCAGAGTAACATCTTATCGAATTCCTTCATAACAATTTGGTAATAAGATATCTGCACAAAACAAACGGAGAAAGGCGAAGTTATCCCCATGACACATAATCGTACCCAAAAAAAAAAAAAAAAAAAAAGAGAAAGGGGAAGGAGGACGTATTTTATTCGGGTTCAAGACTATATACACACGATATTTTATTCGGGTTCAAGACTATATACGCAGTATTTGCTTTGAGTTCGAGACTATATACGCGGCATTCTATACGGGTACAAGTGTGTCTACAAAGATCCTTCTTCGGGTTCAAAAATATATATGGAGCATTTTTCTATTGGTTCAAAAATCGCGCGTGGTACTTCTTTCAAGAAGCAAAAATCATATATACAATATTTCGCGGTTCCAAGTCATATGAAGCGTATACACAGTATTCTTCTTCTGGATTCATATAGAGTTCTCTACGGGTTCGAAATACACATGCAAAGTGTTTCGTACGGGCTCAAATACGCCACTGATGATCGTTCTTGGGTTCGGAATTATATACGGAGCATCCTCTATGGGTTCAAAATACACAAGATTATTTTCTTTGTGGTTCAAATATTTCTTTCAGACCGAAAATTCATATATGCAATATTTCCTACGGTTCAAACAATATATGCGATTTCCCTTGGTTGCATACATACAATATTTTCTACAAGAGGCACGCCAAGAAATCATACGCAAGGATTGTGGAAGCGCCTACTCTTAAGGTTTACACCTACGGAAAAGAAAAAAAAAGAAAGAGAAAAGTACTCGAAGACATACCCGGAAGTCGGTTTCTCTTTACCGCTAGTGTGAAAAGAGGAAAGAATAAAGCGCAGGATGGGAGAAAGGGGCTTTATATATATATATGCGTAAAGACTTTGAAATAGGGAAGGATTTCCCTTTTACCAAAATCACGCGTGTAAGAAACGGGCCCACAAAGGGTGCGACCGCCCAATGTCGCCCAAGTCACGCCCGCAAGCATGGTTTCCAAGCCGCACCGGCCCCACCCAATTGCGCCGACCTGCAAGCACGCACGGTTTTACACTTTGCGCACTGGCCCCACCAAACCTAGCACACTCGCCTTCCCAACTCACGCCAACTTCCCAACGTCTCCCAGCCGCACCGGCCCACCAATTGTGCCGACCCTCCCGATTTGTGCAAAACTACCGAGGCAAAGATTCCAAATCCTATTTATAAAAGGTCGACAAGCCTCCTTTAACTTTCTTTACGGTTTGTCGTTAATAGTTTGTCACCATCTTATGCTTACCTCGCAACAAAGCCCCCTGTTCCGAGCTAAGCGGGGACTTAATGTTGATGGTGGTCTTTAAATAAGGGGTAAAATCGTAAATCCCCATGACCTAGTGTTACCTGCAACACATTAACTAAGAGCATTTAACTCAGTGTGTAAATAATTAATAGGGGTATTTTTTCAAAATACCGATTAGGGTTTTTCAACACGTAACCCTAATTCCAAAACCAAGCCGCAACATGCCAAATCGCGCACCATGGCAACAATGCCAAACCAAGCCGCATATCGCGCACCATGGCAACAATGCCAAACCAAGCCGCATATCGCGCACCATGGCAATAATGCCAAACCAAGCCGCATATCGCGCACCATGGCAACAATGCCAAACCAAGCCGCACCCCGCGCACCATGTCAACAATGCCAAACCAAAGCCGCATACTCATGCGCGCCATGGCAACAATGCCAAACCAAGCCGCACCACCGCGCACCATGGCAACAATGCCAAACCAAGCCGCACCACGCGCACCATGGCAACAATGCCAAATTTCCAAGCCGCTATGCCTTTGGCCCACGCCAAATATAGCGCCCTAGGCTTGCAAGACTTGCAACCAGTCAACATGGCCGTACGTGCCATTGGCACATGCCAACACGTATCGCAAGCCATATTTCCAAGCCGCTATGCCATTGGCACACGCCAAATATAGCGCCCTAGGCTTGCAAGACATGCAACTAGGTCAACATGGCCGTACGTGCCATTGGCACATGCCAACACGTATCGCAAGCCATATTTCCAAGCCGTTATGCCTTTGGCCCACGCCAAATATAGCGCCCTAGGCTTGCAAGACTTGCAACTAGGTCAACATGGCCGTACGTGCCATTGGCACATGCCAACACGTACCACAAGCCATATTTCCAAGCCGTATGCCTTTGGCCCACGCCAAATATAGCACCCCAGGCTTGCAAGACTTGCAACCAGTCAACATGGCCGACGTGCCATTGGCACATGCCAACACGTACCACAAGCCATATTTCCAAGCCGCTATGCCTTTGGCCCATGCCAAATATAGCGCCCTAGGCTTGCAAGACTTGCAACTAGGTCAACATGGCCATACGTGCCGTTGGCACATGCCAACACGTATCGCAAGCCATATTTCCAAGCCGCTATGCCTTTGGCCCACGCCAAATATAGCGCCCTAGGCTTGCAAGACTTGCAACTAGGTCAACATGGCCGTATGTGCCATTGGCACATGCCAACACGTATCGCAATGCCTTTGGCCAACGCCAAATATAGCGCCCTAGGCTTGCAAGACTTGCAACTAGGTCAACATGGCCGTACGTGCCATTGGCACATGCCAACACGTACCACAAGCCATATTTCCAAGCCGCTATGCCTTTGGCCCACGCCAAATATAGCGCCCTAGGCTTGCAAGACTTGCAACTAGGTCAACATGGCCGTACGTGCCGTTGGCACATGCCAACACGTATCGCAAGCCATATTTCCAAGCCGCTATGCCTTTGGCCCACACCAAATATAGCGCCCCTAGGCTTGCAAGACTTGCAACTAGGTCAACATGGCCGTACGTGCCATTGGCACATGCCAACACGTATCGCAAGCCATATTTCCAAGCCGCTATGTCTTTGGCCCACGCCAAATATAGCGCCCTAGGCTTGCAAGACTTGTAACTTGGTCAACGTGGCCGACGTGCCATTGCACATGCCAACACGTATCGCAAGCCATGTTTCCAAGCCGCTATGCCATTGGCCCACGCCAAATATAGCGCCCTAGGCTCGCAAGACTTGCAACTAGGTCAACATGGCCGTACGTGCCATTGGCACATGCCAACATGCTCGCTGGTAGCCTAACCTGCAAACCGTGCAACCTACCACCAAGGCATTCCGCACATGCCATTGGCACATGCCAAACACACACGCCGGGTAGACTAACTTGCAAACCGTGCAACCTACCACCAAGGCACTCGACATGCCATTGGCACATGCCAAACACACACGCCGGTAGCCTAACTTTCAAACCGTGCAACCTACCACCAACGCATTCCGCACATGCCGTTGGCACATGCCACACACGCCACTAGCAGCTCTGGCATTACCACTTACGCTCGAGGTGCAACTCGCAACGAAGGCATTCCGCACATGCCATTGTCACATGCCACATGCTTCCCTAGCAGCACCACTTGCACCCAAGATGCAACCAACACTCGAGACATCAACACAAACTGGGGGATGCTTTTTAGGGTTTTGGTTTGGCGGTCACATCATGCAGCGTACACTACGCTCACATTAAGAAAGAATGAAAAGGAATAAAGCGGTCAAATAAAAGAGGAAATAATGGTGAAAAACGTTTTCACCCATTAACACCATGCGGTTACCACCTCATCCCATTATTTCACCCTTTACTCTCTTCCTTCATGAGGCCAGGGTACGTTTCAATCTCGACTTGTATAAATAGGTCTTACCTATTTCCACTGGAGAACAAGTCTCGGTCGGAGAAAAATACTACACTCTCGGTAAAGGCAACTTTGTAAGCTCTCCCAAAAGCTTCCATCTCTTGCAAGCTTCCTAAGCTTTCACTTTCTGATACAAGTCGAGATACTACTCTCCTCAACACCTTTCTTTGTTTCCCTCCCCAAATCAACCCTTCTCCTCCACTTTGTGATCGAAGCAAGTCTGGAACGGCCATTTCTTGGTTTAGGCCGGACTTGTATAGATTGATCTCTCGAATCTATAAAGTGATCACGCAAAAGACATTTGTTTAGGGTTTGAACCAGTATCTCACTCACCTACCGAAATTACCGAAATCAGCGAGAAACGATTTTTACCCATAAACAGGTGGTACAATAGATGTATCAAAAGAGGATTTTTTGTTAAGGTGATTTCTTCGAACCCTTAAATTTTTTCTGAATTTTTAGTATTAGGGTTTTTGATTTTTGATACTACGATTTGTTGTTTCCAAAAAAAAATGGTCTTGGGTTTTAATTTTTCTCAATTGACTAGAACCAATTACCGGGTTTTCATAATAGTTTGTTGTCTATTGTTTGGGAAAGGTTTTTTTCTTCTTCCGCCCTAAATTCAGTTGTGTGAAAAAGTTAATGATGGTAAAATAGCTGTATGAGATTAAACTTTTCTTCTCTTTTATATCTTTTATTTTGAAGATTATGATATCTGAAAGATATCTTTTATATCTTTTATGGTGGTACAATAGCTGTATCAAAAGAGGATTTTTTGTTAAGGTGATTTCTTCGAACCCTTAACTTGTTTCTGAATTTTTAGTATTAGGGTTTTTGATTTTTGATACTACGATTTGTTGTTTCAAAAAAAAAAAGGTCTTGGGTTTTAATTTTTCTCAATTGACTAAACCGGGTTTTCATAATAGTTTGTTGTCTATTGTTTGGGAAAGGTTTTTTTCTTCTTCCGCCCTAAATTCAGTTGTGTGAAAAAGTTAATGGTGGTACAATAGCTGTATGAGATTAAGCTTTTCTTCTCCTTTATATCTTTTATTTTGAATATTATGATATCCTCGAAAGATATCTTTTATATCTTTTATGGTGGTACAATAGTGTGTATCAAAAGAGGATTTTTGTTAAGGTGATTTCTTGAACCCTTAACTTGTTTCGAATTTTTAGTATTAGGGTTTTGATTTTTGATACTACGATTAGTTGTTTCAAAAAAAAAAAGGTCTTGGGTTTTAATTTTCTCAATTGACTAGAACCAATTACCAGGTTTTCATAATAGTTTGTTGTCTATTGTTTGGGAAAGGTTTTTTCTTCTTCCGCCCTAAATTCAGTTGTGCGAAAAGTTAATGGTAGTACAATAGCCGTATGAGATTAAGCTTTTCTTCTCTTTTATCTTTTATTTTGAAGATTATGATATACGAGTTGGAATCTTCATGATTTAGTTAAAACTAGATCACTTTTTAATTATTTTTATTCTATTGAGCTTAAATGCATATATAAAAATGTTGTGTGTCCAAGATTAAGTGAGGTTTTATTTCTTTTGGTTTGTAGAACTGATACGATATCTCAGTTCAGAGCTTGGTTCTTCGACTGAACATCAAATATCTCATCTTCTTCTTCAATCGCTTTGTAAATATTTTCCCCATCTCTTTATATTTAACGCATCCTTATAAAAAAAATCCACGAGGTTTTATTTTTTCAGTTAAAACACTAGATTTAAATTCTTCCTCTGATCAAGCAATGTTTTCATTAACACGTTGTTTATGGGTGAAAATCGTTTCTGCTGATTTCGGTAATTTCGGTAGGTGAGCGAGAAATTGGTTCAAACCCTAAACAAATGTGCTGCACGTGAGCACTTTATAGATTCGAGAGATCAATCTGTGCAAGTCCGGCCTAAACCAAGAAATGGGCCGTTCGGACTTGCTTCGGTCACAAAGTGGAGGAGAAGGGTTGATTTGGGGAGGGAAGCAAAGAAAGGTGTTGAGGAGAGTAGTATCTCGACTTGTATCAGAAAGTGAAAGCTTAGGAAGCTTGCAAGAGATGGAAGCTTTTGGGAGAGCTTACAAAGTTGCCTTTCTGAGAGTGTAGTATTTTTCTCCTGACCGAGACTTGTTCTCAGGTGGAAATAGGTAAGACCTATTTATACAAGTCGAGATTGAAACGTACCCTGGCCTCATGATGGAAGAGAGTAAAGGGTGAAATAATGAGAGGAGGTGGTAACCGCAAGGTGTTTATGGGTGAAAACGTTTTCACCATTATTTCCTCATTTATTTGACCGCTTTATTCCTTTTCACGCTTTCTTAATGTGAGCGTAGTGTACGCGCAAGTTTGTGACCGCCAAACCAAAACCCGGAAAGCATCCCCAGGTTTGTGTTGATATCTAGAGTGTTGGTTGTACCTTGAGTGCAAGTGGCGCTACCAGGTGGCGCGTGTGGCATGTGCCATTGGCATGTGCGGAATGCCCTTGTTGCGGTTTGTACCTCGAGCGCAAGTGGCAATGCCAGAGCTGCTAGTAGCGTGCGTGGCATGTGCCAATGGCATGTGCGGAATACCTTGGTGGTAGGTTGTACATTGAGTGTAAGTGGCAATGCCGTAGAGTGCTAGTGGCGTGCGTGGCATGTGCCAATGGCATGTGTGGAATGCCTTGGTGGTAGGTTGCACGGTTTGCAAGTTAGGCTACCAGCGTGTGTGTTTGGCATGTGCCAATGGCATGTGCGGAATGCCTTGGTGGTAGGTTGCACGGTTTGCAAGTTAGGCTACCAACGTGTGTGTTTGGCATGTGCCAATGGCATGCGCGGAATTCCTTGGTGGTAGGTTGCACGGTTTGCAAGTTAGGCTACCAGCGTGTGTGTTTGGCATGTGCCAATGGCATGCATGGCCGTTAGGTCCGTGGCCTTGGTAGGAAAAGCTACCAGCGAGCATGTTGTCATGTGCCAATGGCCTGCGTGGCCGTTAGGGCCGTGGCCTTGGTAGAAAAAAGCTACGGCCGAGCATGTTGGCATGTGCCAATGGCATGTGTGGCCGTTAGGGCCGTTTCCTTGGTAGGAAAAGCTACCAGCGAGCATGTTGGCATGTGCCAATGGCATGCGTGGCCGACTTGGCCTAGGTTGCATGGTTTGTAAGCCTAGGGCGCTATATTTGGCATGCGCCAATGGCATAGCGGCTTGGAAATATGGCTTGTGGTACGTGTTGGCATGTGCCAATGGCACGTCAAATCGAGTTAACCCTAGTTGCACGTTTTGCAAGCCTAGGGCGCTATATTTGGCATGCGCCAATGGCATAGCGGCTTGGAAATATGGCTTGTGGTACGCGTTGGCATGTGCCAATGGCACTACGGCCATGTTGACCTAGTTGCACGTTTTGCAAGCCTAGAGGGCGCTATATTTGGCAAGCGCCAATGGCATAGCGGCTTGGAAATATGGCTTTTGGTACGCATTGGCATGTGCTAATGGCACGTACGACCATGTTGACCTAGTTGCACGTTTTGCAAGCCTAGGGCGCTATATTTGGCATGCGCCAATGGCATAGCGGCTTGGAAATATGGCTTGTGGTACGCGTTGGCATGTGCCAATGGCACGCACGGCCATGTTGACCTAGTTGCACGTTTTGCAAGCCTAGGGCGCTATATTTGGCATGTGCTAATGGCATAGCGGCTTAGTTTGGCATGGTTTCCAATGAGTGCGATATGTAGTTTGGTTTTGGCGCGTTGTCATGGTGCGCAGATTTGGCTTGGTTTTGGCGTTGTTGTCATGGTGCGCTTGGTGTGCGCTTGGTTTGGCATTGTTGCCATGGTGCGCAAATGTGCGGCTTGGTTTTGGCGTTGTTGCCATGGTGTGATGTGTGCAGCGCTTGGTTTGGCATTGTTGCCATGGTGCGCGGTGTACGGCTTGGTTTTGGCGTTGTTGCCATGGTGCGCAGATGTGTGGCTTGGTTTGGCATTGTTGCCATGGTGCGCAGTGTGCGCTTGGTTTGGCATTGTTGCCATGGTACGCGGTGTGCGGCTTGGTTTGGTATTGTTGCCATGGTGCGCGCAGATGCGGCTTGGTTTGGCATTGTTTCCATGGTGCGCAGGGTGCGGCTTGGTTTGGCATTGTTGCCATGGTGCGCAAAGATGCGGCTTGGTTTGGCATTGTTTCCATGGTGCGCAGTATGCGCTTGGTTTTGGAATTAGGGTTACGTGTTGAAAAACCTAATCAGTATTTTGAAAAAAATACCCCTATTAATTATTTACACCTGAGTTAAATGCTCTTAGTTAATGTGTTGCGGGTAACACTAGGTCGTGGGGTTTTACGATTTTACCCCTTGTTTAAAAACCACCATCAACACACGTTAATATGGTAGTTTTAAGTTTCTGCACTAAAAAAACATATATCTTTACATTGCTATATATCATATTATATTAAGGAAATGATCGTTTGTGGTGAATATTTGAGGGAATTTGGGAGTAATTATTGTGAGAAATGGGTGAATGTTGTGTTTCATGGTTAATTGTGAAGATTGATTCTTAATGTACTGATCATTATCTTCAGTTCTTTGTGTTCGACCTATAATTGTTTGTTTTTCGTGTAGATGAGTGGCGTATACTGTTGATTAAATGAGTAGGTTTTATTGTTTTGCAATCATGGGGGGTTGGCAAAGGCATATATAATCTACCATTCGCCACATGGGTAAAAATTTGGAGCAAAGTTGTAGTCCGCCACTCAACCTACCAAGTACTTGTATAAATACCTCTTATGCTTTAGGTACATCTACTTTCAATATCTTTTGTTTGGCATTTGATACAGGATTGTCTTGTAACACGGGGTTTTTATTGCAGGTCAATTTCGTTTTCACCTAGAACATCAAACACGTCTCCAACAAACATTCTCAGGCTTTTTCACCAGTATTTGCAGAAATCGGTGAAATAATTTTAATGTTACTTCCATAGATTCCTATTAACATGGATTTTGCTTATGTTGAAATATATCTAAAAATAACTGAATATTCTTCCTCAAGATGGTAATGATATTGTTTCTTGGTTTATCAGGTCAACGACTTGATTATAATTTATTGCTTCATCCAACATCACATCTGGTAAAGGACGTGACCGTATTCCTTGAATCTAGTTGTGGTTCCAAGTACAAATACTTCTCTCATCTCCTACCATCCAGAATCTGAATATGAACATTGACTGAATACTTTGCCACACCATGGTGGAGTTTTTCTCTTTTTTGTATCCAAACCAGAAGTATTAATACTTTTGATAAGCACAAAACTGCGACGCATTTTAACCCATAAATACATTAGCTAGGACTCATTATTTCTCTAATAAACTTGTTTGTAGGTGTTTTTTTGAAATAAGCTCTTATGGAGAAAGTTGCTCGAAAAGTGGTTTTTGTACCCCGGAGGACAAATGTTATTCGGACTCTCCGTTTTGGATAAGGGGCACCTCAATTACTAAGGGACACTTTTGTTACTATTTGCACCACATAAGGCAAGTGCTAAAGGGACACCCGTACAGGATTAGGGGGACGTCATATTCAACCTTTTGAATTATAATTTGGCGGGAAAATATGTTTTCAAGGAACATAATTAGGGTTCGATAATTGAAGGTGTTATAACGAGATTAAAAGGCTGAAATTGCATGGGTCTGATCTTCTCGGCTAAACAGAGCCGGTAAGCTTCTCTGTTTCGATTGGAAATGGCTAGAATCGTTGATGTGAAGCAAACCAGTCACATGCATATTTAGGGTTCGAGATTTGAAAGTGTTTGAGAGAGATTCAATGGATGGAATCATTTCTACTGACTTGTATGATCTAAATAGAGATGGTAATGGCTTTTGATTGGTCTAAAATTGGATGGAATCGTGGACTTGAAGAAACACAGTGAGATGCTATTCTCGGGTTCATAGGCGTGTTTTTCTGGATCGGGATGGCCGAATATCTTTCACATTTTGGTTAGTTTGGGACTATTATGATTGACTAAAGTTGGTAATCGGGCTGAATTCGAAAACAAAGGAAGTTTCCACGTAGATTCTATAAAACAGGGAAGTAATGTGGTTTTCTCGTGAAAACAGAGTTTGGAGTATGCTCGGGATTATTAGATGAAGATTGGCGTGTTTTTATCACTCTCGCTAGGCGTTTACAAAACCATCGGACGCGTGAAAGAGTGAACCGGGAAGCAAATCCCGTAACATGGAAAGAAAAATGAAGAAAATATTTTCTCTTTATTGTCGAAGATTTGGAGTAATTGCAATGAGAGATTTGATGCGCTGTTAAGTTTAAATAGGGTGTTGGCATTCCAAAAAAGGGATATCGAGAGTTGGGGAGAAGAGCAGGAGAGTTGCGAGAAGATTTCTCTAGCTTTAGAGAAGAAGAAGAAGAAGAACATTCGACGCTAACTGACTGTCGCAGAGAACTGTCGTTTATAAACAGTACTCGTAACAGTCAGTTTGGCACGCTTGTTTTGAAATTGCAACAAATATTATAACAGTGACTCTGTAACGCCAATACAGCGTTGCAGATTAATTGTATTGATAGCTTTCTTTAATAAAAACACCATTTGAGCTATGAATTACATTTTTGAGTGTGTTTTCATTATGAGAAGCTAAGCCCCGACACTGGGTCGACGGAGGAAGCCAATCTTCATACATGGGTGAATTTATTTTATTGTTTTTATGACTTTTGCATTTATTTTAAATTGTTTTATGATCCGAAAAAATTAGTTATCATTTTATTAGATGGGTCATGCTTGCTTAGATGTTTGATGTCCCATTCTTCCGATTTATAACTAATATTTGGAGGATCTACCTTGGCAAAAATAAGAGTCGGTGTTATTTTGTTTATTGAGCGATAATTGTTGAGAATAAATAATTAAGCCTATTAATATGAGTGCGGTGGAATCCTAGACCCAGTGACTCTCGCTTTTGTTTATTATTTTCGTTAAACCTTTAAATTTAATCTTCACAAGTCTTAGAGTTCGAATCTTAATTACTACTACGACAAATTAAAAACCTTATCAACTTTGATTTAATTTGATGCAATTTCAAGGAACATTTTAGTTCATTATATAATTTTCAAAAAAAGTTAATACTTGATTCTATGTAGTTTTCACTTCATGAGTTTGAGTTTTATCACGGGTTATTGATTCTGTGAGAACTTGTGCGAGGAGGAGTTGCTACTAAGGGCTTTGCATTGAATGATTGGAAAACGTGGTACCGTGTAGGCGAGGCCGGTGGAGGGCGTTAGAATGTTGCGGTTGAGTGATAGAGTTTGCTATGGGTTGTATTTCAGATGCTAGGTTATGAGTTATAGGGAACTGATGGTAATAACAGTATAGAGATGGTTTGAACCACAAGTAGATGTATGTTAGGAACGGGGTTTTAGCAAAAGTGATGAGGTTTAAGATGAAAGCGCTCTCTTGGGTTTGAGTTGTCTTGGGGATCTTTGTGTAGAAGTTGGTTAAGAAGCTACAAATTAACGGTAGTGAATTGGTGCGATACAAGAATTTTACTAAGTTGTATTCGTTATATATGGATTGCGTGGTTGTTATTGCATCTTTACTTCGCCTGTTTTTAGTTCATCCTGGTCCTCTGGCTGGAGCATTAGAGTTCAATCTTCAATTATTGAATGTGAGTATTATGATGCTATGTGTGTTCCTGTCCTTGTATTTTGCTTTCTTAATGTATCCGTGCTAAAATTCTTCCACTTCCTCTTACAATTTTATTTGCAGGTTCTTGAATTACTCGGTTTCCAGATATGCGTACATTCGTGTTCAGATTACTTGTGGTCTAATACTACTAATCGGAGATGTCATTGTCTCCATTAGCGTCAGCGTTAGCGCGTGTGATGAGGGTTTATGAGACTATGAAAGGTTGCCATGAGTTTTAGATAAAAAGATATTCTCTAGCAAAGGGAATGGGAGTTGGTAAATCTATGATTAGTGACAGATTCACAGTTAGTGGTTATCACTGGGTTATAGTTTTTGATCCAGAAGGTAGTTCAAAATCTTGCATTGAAGCCTTTCTCAGTGTCGTGTCCAGTACGGTACTTTGGAGAAACTAGAAAATAAGGACACACTACGTACATGCTATTTGTTTGCATACTATATAATGGCCTAGGTTTTACGTAATTATTGGTCTAAACACCCACCCCGAGTAGAATGAAAATGGAAATTAGATTAATTTCCAATAGCTTTTAGTTTAAACACACCACTAGAGTGGAAATTATACTTTCGAACCTAATCATACCCAAGTGTCGAGTCTTAAATTCTTTCAACTCCCACCCAGCCATATAATTTTCTTTTAAGCATCTCCCCAGTGATATCACCGCAGACTCAATACATCTTGCATTTGGAACTAGACAATAAAGTTCACGCGTGTCCTTATCAAATATTAGAACAAGATCCTAAAGTTAGTTGTTCAACTTGGCACATTTTACGGCTTCTATTAATCATTTACGGCTCAATTTTAAGGAGATACGGTTATTAGCATCCCAGTACCTGCTCGGTGTAGTTTCTTCCAAAGTCGGGTCTTATTGTAGTAATAATAATTTGAACCATTCTGTTGAATTAGTGCGGATGGAGAATCAAAGCGATATTTTGCACCCCTCTTTTTTAATTTATTTAGTCCCAATTTGTTGATACATGTTCGTGAAAAACTCTTATATAGTGGACTTCCTAGTGCATTCATGATGTTTATGTACGGACTAATTTCAGGGGATTCGAGCACTATATGAAGAGGTTGGAGATGGAGACGTCCAAGTTATCTCAAGAATGCAGTGTTGTTGAGTATCTTGAACTGGTGGCATTTTGTTACAGTGAGGCCGTTGAAGATTGTACTGAGTTTATTGAAGCTGTTGCTGTTGGGTGATGAGTTAGATTATAGGGAAGTTAAGTGGAGTTGATGCTTGGAGGAACATAAGCGTTGAAGTTACAGCTCGAGGTAGAATGGTGGTTGATGTCAGTTTGATGGTATGGCAGCAGTGGTGTAGGAGTTCTTTGTTGTAGTCAAAGGATGTATAGTGATACAGAAAAGAAAGAAGAGAAGATGCGGTGGTGATTGTTTGCGATTCGGATGGCTTGCGCTAGAATGGTGGTGTGCGGTGAATTTGGATGAATTGGAAAGATTGCGGTTGAAGCAATGAAATGAATGGATAGTGTCTCGGGTTGTGGTACTGCAAGGAATGCATGTATGCAGTAAGGATTGCAAGATTACGCACCATTGTGGTGTAACACCGACTAGGTGCAAGGCAAGATGGTGCAACCTTGAATACGACCTATGCAAGACTCGCTTTGAACATCTCTTTGCTTACAATTTCTCTTAAAAAAATTACAAGTCCGACTCAGGGACTAAATTGTGGGTACAAAATTTAGTTTTGCATCAATTTTTTCAGTCTGGGCCTCATGGGCTGTTGATCATCTAGTTATTGATTCAAAGGTCCGAATATGTCTACACTGATAAACACACTGGAACTTGATAATTTTAATCTTGAGAAGTACATGTTCGATGATTTACGGGGCTTGGGATGGCACTTGAACATAGTTTATACCTTATTTTGGATATTTTTTCCTTTGTTGGCATTCTTATGTTTACGATCGGTTTTTATTTATTTTAGAGTTTCTTATGTTTAAGTGGGATTATACCTTGTAAGGCCTCTTCCTATGCACATGCCAAAACATGGTATTTGGCATATATGCACCCACTATGGGTATGCCAAACTGCCAAACTCATATGCCAATATGTTTTTCCGGCATATAGGCATACACGACAGTTTCAAATGAGCGATAAGTCTTGGTCGCTCGATGGTCAAAAAATCGTTCGACGGTCATTCACTCGGCGGCGACAGTCAAGCTATCGCTCGATACTATGATAATCGCTCATCGGATCTTCATCTAACGGCTACAATTTCCCCTACGATTTCAACCAATTCCAACCCAACTTCAAATTCATTTCACCATGCATAGTGCATAACCGAAGTGGATTTGACTACGGAGGAAATAACATGGATCATGATAGCGTATTTCCACATACCTACTCGAGAGAAAAGTGGATGACCCATTTTGATAGTTGTGGTATAACTTCTTAGTAAGGCCGTATTTATTATTCGTGTTACAAAATAGACTACGAGCGACTCCTCGCTCAAATTCATCTTTTCTTTTTCTTTTTTATTGGTCTAATTCGCAACTACCAAGGTGAATTTTTAATGAAATGTAAATCTGGTTTCAGTCTGAATATTAATTTAAAAGATAGTTTCCATTAATCTAAAAAAAACAAAATTACATTTCACATTTCAACTAAAAGAAAACATTTTAACTACTCATTTCCTTGTCCGTTTCCTTGTCCATTTTCTCCCGGACCAAAGATCCAATTGCTGCATTTTGGATCCATAGAGTTGTTCAACAAACTAGTTAAGGTCCGGTTTGAGGACCGACTTGTTGGTTGAGTCTCATCGGAATCACCATAACCTTGATAAGCAATGGGAGTACGGGGTATGAGAACATTATACAAATCTTGAAATACGTGTGGTGATATTGTTCTTTGGAATGGTTGAAATGCTGATGAGGTTGAGGCAATTGGGGTATACACATTCGTTTGCTTAACTACTTCCATGTTCACACCACCACGGAGTCGGTATGTTAGTTTGCAAATGACAAAACATACATGTAGGAGTTGACTTTATAACACCATGTACTGCTTGACTTTATAACACCATGTTTGGAGTTGAACTTTCTGGTACCTCCTCCATATGACGACGTCTCAATCTTCTGTCACCACTTTGCTGACTTCCACAACTTTGATGACTTCGACGACTTTGCTGACTTTGACGACTTTGTGACTTCTTTGGGACTCAATCCTCTACCCGGCTCCACCAAGGACTCAATCCTCTACCAGCTCAACACGGGACTCATGTCATACATCATGCTTTCCCTCAATCTTTGCATCTCTTCAAAGTACATATTCTGAAATCCCTGAAGAAGAGCATCATAATTATTACATCGGGTCGATACTCCAACTCGTAGCATTGACCCCGAGGTATGGATAAGTCCGAGTAGGTGCACTAGAAACAATTGGATAAGTAACAATCTCTCCAGGATGTGCTGGATATAGTCTTTACTTCCCCAAGAAAATGGTGGCATGTATGACTGATGAACTTTGAGAAGGATATGCAAATACGTCACCTGATTCGGTGGAGGTTGGGAAGGAATAAATTCATTCTCAAGTGGCAACATACCTAAAGGGGAAATCCATCCGACCCAAACTTTTGCGGTTGCATGAAAATATTTGGCTTGAAAATAGTATTAAACCAAGATAGGTACTCATTTAAATCCATCGGCTCCCGGTCAATTCATCGGCTTCTTGCCAACGATGACATTCTCTTATCAATTTGAAGTAATCGTCTTTGAAACATACATTGGGATAAGGGTTGCGGCACTATCCACGATCTCCCTTACAACGAAGAAGTTTGTCTTTCATCGTAATACCAAACACCCTTCTAGAAATAGGGCTTTATAACACCATCCATCTAAGGATTAACTATACCATTTTCTGACCTAGTTCTTCTTGGAACTCAGGTACTGCTTCATATGGCCGTGAGATAAGGTTATGGCTTGTTCTACTCAACTGCTGAATCTTATGAACAATAGCAGTATGTTGACCATCTTCAATAAATCAGACTTCCCAATTCTCAGAATCATACTTCCGTATGATCGGAAATACATTCGTATAATTCTTATGATAAGGTTCCGAAACACGGAAATATGTATACCACCAATGCGAAAATAATAACATTCGACGGGTTAATAACTTTTCCATATGAAAATGACAAATAAATACATAATGTGAAAAAGATTGGTTCTTACCTCCGAACTCCCAAAAAAGAATTAAAACTATCTTTATCACACGTCGAGTTATCACTTAGGGCAATGTAAATCTCGATAAAATCGCAGTCCCCAATCATATGTTGGTGCTTGCTCTAAATCTTCTAATGCTTCGAGAAACCCAATTAACACTACGATCTAGCATTTGGAAACAAACATTGGCCAGTGTCCACAATACAAGCAGACGTTCTAGCTCCTCAAAATGGTGGGGATCAAATATTGATTACCGGCTTCCTTGTTTTCATTCATTCTTACGACATATAACGCTGGAAAAACTTTTCAAACCAGACGCCTTCAACCCATACGCTTTTAATTGTCTATGTGTAGGATTTTCTCCTAATTCATTTGAGTATAAATGAAGTCTTTCTTTCCATCTATCTTCTGATAACCACTTTAGTCTATTAAATGGAAGTAAGTTCCCTTGGCATGGAATTCCGGTTAACATGTATAAATCTATCGGTGTAACTCCTATTAACAATAATTATTCATAATTAGAATTTGTTTTTTATGAAACAAAACACATAATCTAAAAATTAAATTACTAGAAAAGACTGACTTACCACATTCAAAGTCCTTGAAAAAGAATGTGTTTGTAGTCTTCCACCATCGTTCTAATATAACTTGAACACCTTGAGTCCTGTGGTTTCTAGGTTGTATTTGATATAGATGTCGCCAAGGATATCTTCTCACTCTCTCTTGAACAACGGGAGGAAGTAATAGAAAAATTGTACATAACTCAGTTCATCCACCTCTTAGATGTATAGCGTTACATCGCCCCTCATTATCGAGAAAGGTGATTAAAGAATACACCTTCACCGGCTACTAGTCTAATATTATTAAACTCATAATTTGTATCCACAACAAAACTTACTCCTTGCTGGGGTACTAGTAGATGCTTTCCCTTTTTGTTTCTTTTTCTCTCTCCATATATGTTTAAGATAATCGTTTTAGAACAAAAGTTTAAAGAAAATCGGTGATTTTGGAAGGTTTTAGAAGAATTGAGAAGCGTTTAGAAGAGGTGGGAGTATAGTTGCGGTATTTATAGGCGTCGAGGAAACTCGAGCGGTGGCGATATTGATTATATCGACAACGATATAGTGAATTTCGGCGATAATCATAATATCTCAAGCGATAAAGTCTTTATCGCTGGCGATGTGTCAATATCGCTCTAGGGATTCGATCGCTCGCGATTTCCCCATAGTGGCACAAATGGTTTGGCATGCCGGGTGGCATGCCAAACACCATTTTTGGCATGTGTATAGGAAGAGGCCTAAGAAACCTTGTCTATTAAAAAAATATGAAATTTATTTTGAATCAATAGTTTAAATATAGTGATGCTTTTTTCTTTGTAATGGAAGTTTTTATAAAGATGCACATTTGTATACTCCACTTTAGCTTAGATGTTCATAAAAGAAGAAGAGTAGACTAATTTTAAAAGAAATTTGTTGACTAATAAGTTTCTAGTGGGGGTTGAGCCCGGGTTTAGGCCATCATCCATAAGTCTCGTCAATCATAACGTGACAACATGTCCATAAGTCCATCGGGAGGACTAAGTTTCCATGGACTAGCCCAAAATTAATATATGTTAGATGTAAATTATCTTGTGGACTTGAGGGCATGAGCCCGGTTAATGGCCATCTATCTCGTAATTGATTTGGTGTATCTATAAAACTTACACTATGGCCACGCATATTAGCGTGTCAATAAAACTAACTTTTAGCCACACATAAAAGTGGTGTGTCTATAAAACTTACCCTTTGGACACGCATACTAGCGTGTCTAATAAAACTAACTTTTTAGCAACGTAAACAAAATGGCGTGTCTATAATACTTACCCTTTGGACACGCTGTTTATGGGTAAAAATCGTTTCTGCTGATTTCGGTAATTTCGGTAGGTGAGTGAGAAACTGGTTCAAACCCTAAACAAATGTCTTGCACGTGAGCACTTTATGGATTCGAGAGATCAATCTGTACAAGTCAGGCCTAAACCAAGAAATGGCCGTTCCGGACTTGCTTCGGTCACAAAGTGGAGGAGAAGGGTTGATTTGGGAGGAAGCAAAGAAAGGTGTTGAGGGAGAGTAGTATCTCGACTTGTATCGAAAAGTGAAAGCTTAGGAAGCTTGCAAGAGATGAAAGCTTTTTGAGGAGCTTGCAAAGTTGCCTTTCCGAGAGTGTAGTATTTTTCTCGACCGAGACTTGTTGTCCGGTGGAAATAGGTAAGACCTATTTATACAAGTCGAGATTGAAACGTACCACAGCCTCATGAAGGAAGAGAGTAAAAGGGTGAAATAATGGGAGGAGGTGGTAACCCGTATGGTTTAATGGGTGAAAACGTTTTCACCATTATTTCCTCTTTTATTTGACCGCTTTATTCCTTTTCACGCTTTCGTAATGTGAGCGTAGTGTACGCTGCATGCTGTGACCGCCAAACCAAAACCCTAAAGAAGCATCCCCCAGTTTGTGTTGATGTCTCAGTGTTGGTTGCATATTGAGTGCAAGTGGCGCTGCTAGTGCGCGTGTGGCATGTGCCAATGGCATGTGCGGGAATGCCTTGGTGGTAGGTTGTAGGGTTTGCAAGTTAGGCTACCGCGTGTGTGTTTGGCATGTGCCAATGGCATGTGCGGAATGCCTTGGTGGTAGGTTGCACGGTTTGCAAGTTAGGTTACATGTATGGAATGCGTGTGTGTTTGGCATGTGCCAATGGCATGTGCGAAATGCCTTGGTGGTAGGTTGCACGGTTTTCAAGTTAGGCTACCCAGCGTGTGTGTTTGGCATGTGCCAATGGCATGTGCGGAATGCCTTGGTGGTAGGTTGCACGGTTTGCAAGTTAGGCTACCGGCGTGTGTGTTTTGGCATGTGCGGAATGCCTTGGTGGTAGGTTGCACGGTTTGCAAGTTAGGCTACCCGGCGTGTGTGTTTGGCATGTGCGGAATGTTGACCTAGTTGCAAGTCTTGCAAGCCTAGGGCGCTATATTTGGCGTGGGCCAATGGCATAGCGGCTTGAAACATGGCTTGCGATACGATGTTGGCATGTGCCAATGGCACGTGCGGCCATGTTGACCTAGTTGCAAGTCTTGCAAGCCTAGGGCGCTATATTTGGCGTGGGCCAAAGGCATAACGTCTTGGAAATATGGCTTGCGACACGTGTTGGCATGTGCCAATGGCACGTGAGGCCATGTTCACCTAGTTGAAAGTCTTGCAAGCCTAGGGCGCTATATTTGGCGTGGGCCAAAGGCATAGCGGCTTGGAAATATGGCTTGCGACACGTGTTGGCATGTGCCAATGGCACGTGCGGCCATGTTGACCTAGTTGCAAGTCTTGCAAGCCTAGGGCGCTATATTTGGCGTAGGCCAAAGGCATAGCGGCTTGGTTTGGCATTCTTTGCCATGGTGCGAAGAATGCGGCTTGGTTTGGCATTGTTGCCATGGTGCGCGATATGCGGCTTGTTTGGCATTGTTGCCATGGTGCGTGATATGCGGCTTGGTTTGGCACATTGTTGCCATGGTGATGCGCTTTGCCATGGTGCATGTGCGGCTTGGTTTGGCATTGTTGCCATGGTGCGCTTGGTTTAGCATTCTTTGTGCGGCTTGGTTTGGCATTGTTGCCATGGTGCGCGATATGTGCGGCTTGGTTTTGGAATTAGGGTTACGTGTTGAAAACCCTAATCGCGGTATTTTGAAAAAATACCCTATTAATTATTTACACGAGTTAAATGCTCTTAGTTAATGTGTTGCGGGTAACACTAGGTCATGGGGTTTTACGATTTTACCCCCTTGTTTAAAAACCACCATCAACATTAAGTCCCTGCAGCTCGGAACAGGGGCTTTGTTGCGAGAGGTAAGCATAAGATGGTGACAAACTATTAACGACAAAACGTAAGGAAAATTGAAGGAGGCTTGTCGACCTTTTATAAATAGGATTTGGAATCCTTGCCTCTGGTAGTTTGCACAAATCGGGAGGGTGGCACAATTGGTGGTCCCGGTGCGGCTTGGGCGACGTTGGGAAGTTGGCGTGAGTTGGGAAGCGAGTGTGCTATTTGGTGGGACCGGGCAAAGTGTGTAAGCCGTGCGTGCTTGCGAGTTGGCGCAATTGGTGGGGCCGGTGCGGCAGGCGACGTTGGGAGGTTGGCGTGAATGGGGGCGAGTGTGCTAGCTGGTGGGGCCGGCGCAAACATTCGGAGGTTGGCGTGAATGGGGAAACTGAGTGTGCTAGCTGGTGGGGCCGGCGCAAAGTGTAGAAACCGTGCGTGCTTGCAGGCGTGACTTGGGCGGCCATTGGGAAGTCGGTGCAATTGGTGTGGCCGGTGCAACTTGGGCGACGTTGGGAATTATTGGCGTCGTGAGAGACAGTAAGCTGGGCGGCATTGAGAAGTTGTCGCGAGTTGGGAAACTGAGCGTGCTAGCTGGCGGGACCGGCGCAAGATGGGGAAGCTGGACGTGCTAGCTTGCGTGACTTGGGCGGTTGTTGGGAAGTTTGGGGAGACTGGCGCGACCTTGATGGGACCGGTGAAAATAAGGAGGGAGTAAGTGTTTCTACAGATAGCAAAGTTTCCTTATTTTGCCTTCCTTCACGCGCGGCTTCAATCAAGGCATCATCCCAACGTAATTGCATCATCTCCCTCGTTTGAGAAAGGGTTCTTCTTGTTGAGTTTCTCTCTTTGTCATGTCGCACAGAGACGAATCATCTTTTAACCAGCCAGATTCTCCGGTGAAGGCGCGAGGTCGACTCTTGCGAGGCATCCCAACAAAGGTTATTCGGGTTAAGAAAATCATCCGGTATGTTTTCTTCTTCTTGATGGTGACGTACGCTTCACCGCTTGTTTGATGAATGGAAAATTTTCCTCTTTGTGCGAGAGATATCCCGTTGGAGCATGCGTTAGTGTTATCGCGAGGATGACCTAGTCGTTCCCCTCCCTTCAAATCCAAACTCGTTGAATCTGCTGAGACTTGGAGAAGCGTTGATTTAGGGCTCTCTTGTTATGAATACCCCTATGCGGGTTGTCATTTGGGACTCGTATGAGAGTGTCTCTTCTCCAATTATCGGAATGTTGGCGGTTTTCTGGTGCGGAAAGAATTCGTGGTCCTTTATACGAGGATATGGAAGACATGCGGCCATATCGCTACCGGGAGCGTAGTGAAGTCTTTGTTCGTCCGCCTTGGTTTCGTAGTGAGCTGTCTTTTGCCAATGATTGCTGAGATGGAGAATATGTCCATCCGTCTTTCTTTGCGGAGTCATCCATTCAAGGTGGGAGAACATGGTGTCCACTGTGAATCCTTGGAGTTTAATATCGGTGGTTGCGGTATCGTCTCAATATTGTGAAAGTCGATAGAGCTGATATCCTTCTTTGGTGTGATTCTTGCCACGAGAAGCCATCTTTGGAAGAGGAGAAAGCTTTGGCCTTGGAGTCTCGGAGGATTGAAGATTTGACTCGAGACTTGAAGAGTAGGAATTTTGATGTAGCATGTTGCGGGGAAGTGATTAGGCGTAGTATGCCTTAAGCCACTTTAGTGGATGTTGCCTCTAGCTTTCCCATCTTCTTTGATAATCTTGTAGTAACCGTTGTCATACGCTTTAGTGATTATGTACGGCCCTTCCCATTTGGGAGAAAACTTGGTCCGATGCATCTTCTTTGGATGTGTTTAGCGGTTTTAGCACGAGATCTCCTTCCTTAAAAATCCTGGATTTTACATGGGCATTATACGCCATGGAAATCCTATTTATGTATCTTGTGCATGTTCCTCCAGGGATCTTGGAGTCTATAATATCTAGTTCTGCGATTGGTTGAGGGGAGTGAAAGCATCTCTGCTGGCAGTCCCCATGCATAACCTACTTTCATTACATCGCCTTGAATCCCCCTCCCACGGGATTTGATATAAACTATCGTACTCTTACGGATGTGACCTTTGGGATGGTGAAATTACATGATGACATATTCTGGATAGTGCAGGCTCGGGATCCTCCGTGGCCTCGTAAAGTGTTGAAGGCGTCTTCAGACGAGAGAGGTGATGATATTCTTGCGTTGCACCCTTGAAGAGTATAGGACCTCGTTGTGGGTATGGTGGGTGTGTCTTCGGAGCTTTGACAGTGAAGGGATCCGTGTATATCTTCCGTCCTCAAGTATGGTTTACGTGTTTCCATCTTTGTAGTAGTTCTTTGCTGTGGTGAGGCTATATGCGAGCAAACTTTGCGGGGAAGGAGTGGCGTTGAAGCGAACGTTGAAGCGAAGCCGCTCTTTGGAGCGGATGATGTGCGTAGCTACTTGGAGAGAACGTTGATGTGGAGCTACTTACGGGAGAGAATGTTGGAGCGGCGTCTTGCAACTTTCAAAGCCTTGACGGTTACCATTTTGAAGTCGGAGGCGCGTCACGTTCTGTCAAACTCGACATCCCTCGAGAGAACGAGGTTAGGAGTCCCAGTTCCATCTATCGATCGTGCTTTCTAGGAGAGGTTGGGGTTTGGGAGCGGCTTCCCTGGCTAAGCGCTTGCTTTCTGATGCGGTGCGGTTGAGGGGTGCAAATATGTCTTGGCCTTCTACGCCTTGGAGAAACATAGAATCTCACATAAGCTGTTTCATCATATACGACTTTGTGGGCAAAGTTCCCATTGTGTGGGTCTGACGGGAGAAGGGTCTCGTGAACTCGGGAGAGTTGTTGATTTCCCTTGCTTTCGATTTTTGAGAAGTCTTTTCGATCTTCATGTGTGTGAAATTGGATTGCTTATCCCCTTCTCTTGGGCGTCCAAGAGCAGCGAGCCTCTTCATCTATAAACGCACGTCTGCTTTGAAGTATCTTTTGTCTTTTCATCAAGTCAATGAGTCTAAAAGGTAAGCTTCTTCCGGATCTTCGGTATCTTGCCCCGATGGTGGAGTAAGCGTCTCTGGTGACGGTTGAAGCTGCCATGCTTGAAGGACCCGTTGGGGGTGGCGGCGGCTGCGGTTACGGTGATCGTAAGTGTATCGTGCGAGAGATGACACGGTTTTGATCACGAAGTCTTTGGAGCCAAAGCATTGTTTCGAAGGGGCAAGGATGGTCTTGGAAGGGCGCAAGATGTTAGTCTTTGGAAGGATGCAAAATGTTAGCACAAAGTGTGGTCTGCGGTGGCATGCGCGTGCGGCATGTGTGTGCTGGCATGTGCGTCTGGTAAGCGTGTCTGGTAAGCACGTCTGGTAAGCGCGTCGGAAAGCGCGCGCTTAGCGCTTACGGTATGTACGTGCGGAAAGCGCGTCGGCAAGCGCTTACGGTATGTGCGTCGCAAGCGCATCGGGTAAGTGCATCGGGAAGCGCTCCTGGTAAGCGCTGGATCGTCTTGGAATGGCGGCTGACTTGGTGCCGGGGCCAGTTATGCATGGACCTGGCTTGGATTTCGGTATGGTGTGGACCATTGGCTTGGCACAGTCTTTGGCTTGGTGTGGCTCGGACTTGTTCCTGCGGTCCCAGTTTCCCCTTCCCATACGTAGCTCAAACAGGAAATCCTTTCCTTATTCAAATTCCAAAAAGTGTTATGCTTATGAAACGGATTGGCTCCCCTTTTTACCTCGTATCTTTGTTATCACGTCACGGTGTTAGCGGTAGCGCGGTAGTGATAAAGTGGGCAAGCATATTCACTATGTACTCAGCGTTTCTCTTTCAATTTGTTTTATTCTTGTCTTTGGTGCAAACCATATATAGCCATAGGTATGCCTTTCATAAACTTGTGAAAATACTTCATCATAAATAATTCTTCAAATGTCCTTTTGTAGTAACGTCTTCTAATAGTGATAGGTAATTATTATTGTGCAAAAGTAGGTATGTACGGGTAGGTGACTTTTTTTTTTTTTGAAAGGCAAACAAAGCGCCTAGTTTATGGTTTTTGTCTTCTGGATTTCTTGGGTTGATAGATAAATGTTACCTTGACAGTTTGGGTTATTCTTTTTGGAATGAATTGTTTAGGAGTTGATTATTTTAGTTATGATTGAAAGTGATGCAAACGTCCCAGGAAAACCATGGGCCGTGTGTTGGTAGATGACATGGGATGAAACATAACATGGCTATCGGTTTTTATCAGAACTTGAAAAAGCAAACCACGTATTTTTGTCTAGATAAGACTTACTCGGTTTCTCAGAAGAGTCATGGGAAGTCCCCGGTCTTAGAATCATTCTTGAGTTGTCGGATAAGCTGTCTCTTAGTTAATCCATGGGAGGATCGTTTTGCTTCAGCTTTGTGAGAAGTCTCGGTCGCCCCTTGTCATGTCATGGTGATAATCGAGCCGTCGAGTAGCTGAGTCGGAGTGGATTGCCTTCCTCTACCATCTTGACGTCTGGGTCGAAGAATGAGATCATTTGGTTGAAAGTTGACATTTGCAGAAAAAGATCGAACCTCACTGTGGTCGCCAATTGTTTATGGGTAAAAATCGTTTCTGCGATTTCGGTAATTTCGGTAGGTGGTGGCTGGTTCAAACCCTAAACAAATGTGCTGCACGTGAGCACTTTATAGATTCGAGAGATCAATGTACAAGTCCGGCCTAAACCAAGAAATGGCCGTTCCAGGACTTGCTTCGGTCACAAAGTGGAGGAGAAGGGTTGATTTGGGGAGGAAGCAAAGAAAGGTGTTGAATAGTGCAGGGAGAGTAGTATCTCGACTTGTATCGAGAAAGTGAAAGCTTAGGAAGCTTGCAAGAGATGAAAGCTTTTGGGAGAGCTTGCAAAGTTGCCTTTACGAGAGTGTAGTATTTTTCTCTGACCAGAGACTTGTTGTCTGGTGGAAATAGGTAAGACCTATTTATACAAGTCGAGATTGAAACATTACCTTGGCCTCATGAAGGAAGAAAGTAAAGGGTGAAATAATGGGAGGAGGTGGTAACCCATGGTTTAATGGGTGAAAACATTTTTTCACCATTATTTCCTCTTTTATTTGACCGCTTTATTCCTTTTCACGCTTTCTTAATGTGAGCGTAGTGTCTGTTGCATCTTTGTGACCGCCAAACCAAAACCCTAAAAAGCATCCCCCAGTTTGTGTTGATGTCTCGAGTGTTGGTTGCATCTTGAGTGCAAGTGGTGCTGCTAGGGACGCATGTGGCATGTGCCAATGGCATGTGCGGAATGCCTTGGTGGTAGGTTGCACCTTTTTGCGTAAGTTAATACCCGGCTGCTGTGTGTGTTTGGCATGTGCCAATGGCATGTGCGGAATGCCTTGGTGGTAGGTTGCACGGTTTGCAAGTTAGGTTACCGAGCGTGTGTGTTTGGCATGTGCCAATGGCATGTGCGGAATGCCTTGGTGGTAGGTTGCACGGTTTGCAAGTTAGGCTACCAGCGTGTGTGTTTGGCATGTGCCAATGGCATGTGCGGAATGCCTTGGTGGTAGGTTGGCACGGTTTGCAAGTTAGGCTACCCAGCGTGCATGTTGGCATGTGCCAATGGCATGTGCGGAATGTTGACCTAGTTGCAAGTCTTGCGAGCCTAGGGCGCTATATTTGGCGTGGGCCAATGGCATAGCGGCTTGGAAACATGGCTTGCGATACGTGTTGGCATGTGCCAATGGCACGTGCGGCCATGTTGACCTAGTTGCAAGTCTTGCAAGCCTAGGGCGCTATATTTGGCGTGGGCCAAAGGCATAGCGTCTTGGAAATATGGCTTGCGACACGTGTTGGCATGTGCCAATGGCACGTGAGGCCATGTTCACCTAGTTGAAAGTCTTGCAAGCCTAGGGCGCTATATTTGGCGTGGGCCAAAGGCATAGCGGCTTGGAAATATGGCACACGTTTTGGCATGTGCCAATGGCACGTGCGGCCATGTTGACCTAGTTGAAAGTCTTGCAAGCCTAGGGCGCTATATTTGGCGTGGGCCAAAGGCATGGCGGCTTGGAAATATGGCTTGCGACACGTGTTGGCATGTGCGGCCATGTTGATCTAGTTGCAAGTCTTGCAAGCCTAGGGCGCTATATTTGGCGTGGGCCAATGGCATAGCGGCTTGGAAATATGGCTTGCGACACGTGTTGGCATGTGCCAATGGCACGTGCGACCATGTTGACCTAGTTGCAAGTCTTGCAAGCCTAGGGCGCTATATTTGGCGTGGGCCAAAGGCATAGCGGCTTGGAAATATGGCTTGCGACACGTGTTGGCATGTGCCAATGGCACGTGCGGCCATGTTGACCCTAGTTGCAAGTCTTGCAAGCCTAGGGCGCTATATTTGGCGTGGGCCAAAGGCATAGCGGCTTGGAAATATGGCTTGCGACACGTGTTGGCATGTGCCAATGGCACGTGCGGCCATGTTGACCTATTTGCAAGTCTTGCAAGCCTAGGGCGCTATATTTGGCGTGGGCCAAAGGCATAGCGGCTTGGAAATATGGCTTGCGACACGTGTTGGCATGTGCCAATGGCACGTGCGGCCATGTTGACCTAGTTGCAAGTCTTGCAAGCCTAGGGCGCTATATTTGGCATGGGCCAATGGCATAGCGGCTTGGAAATATGGCTTGCGACACATGTTGGCATGTGCCAATGGCACGTGCGGCCATGTTGACCTAGTTGCAAGTCTTGCAAGCCTAGGGCGCTATATTTGGCAGTGGGCCAAAAGGCGAGCGGCTTGGAAATATGGCTTGCGACACGTGTTGGCATGTGCCAATGGCACGTGCGGCCATGTTGACCTGTTTGCAAGTCTTGCAAGCCTAGGGCGCTATATTTGGCGTAGGCCAAAGGCATGCGGCTTAGTTTTGGCATTGTGCCATGGTGCAAAGTATGCGGCTTTGTTTGGCATTGTTGCCATGGTGCGCATTGTTGCCAGTATGCGGCTTGTTTTGGCATTGCTTTGCCATGATGCGCAGTATGCGGCTTGGTTTTTGTTGCCATTGCTGCCATGATGCGCATTGTTGTGCGCTTGGTTTGGCATTGTTTCCATGGTGCGCGAGTGTGCGGCTTGGTTTGGCATTGTTGCCATGGTGCGCAGTTGCGGCTTGGTTTTGGAATTAGGGTTACGTATTTGAAAACCCTAATCTGGTATTTTGAAAAAATACCCCTATTAATTATATTACACTGAGTTAAATGCTCTTAGTTAATGTGTTGCGGGTAACACTAGGTCATGGGGTTTTACGATTTTACCCCTTGTTTAAAAACCACCATCAACATTAAGTCCCCTGCTTAGCTCGGAGCAGGGGGGCTTTGTTGTGAGTAAGCATAAGATGGTGACAAACTATTAACGACAATGACGTAAGGAAAATTGAAGGAGGCTTGTCGACCTTTTATAAATAGGATTTTGGAATCCTTGCCTACAGTAGTTTGCACAAATCGGGAGAGGCTGGCACAATTGGTGGTCCCCGGTGCGGCTTGGGCGACGTTGGGAAGTTGGCGTGAGTTGGGAAGGCGAGTGTGCTAGCTGGTGGGACCGGCGCAAAGTGTAGAAGCCGTGCGTGCTTGCAGGTTGGCGCAATTGGTGGGGCCGGTGCAGCTTGGGCGACATTGGGAGGTTGGCGTGACTTGGGAAACTGAGTGTGCTAGCTGGTGGGACCGGCGCAAAGTGTAGAAGCCGTGCGTGCTTGCAGGTTGGCGCAATTGGTGGGGCCGGTGCAGATTGGGCGACATTGGGAGGTTGGCGTGAATGGGGAAGCGAGTGTGCTAGGCGGGTGGGGCCGGCGCAAAGTGTAGAAAGCCGTGCGTGCTTGCGGGCGTGACAGGCGGCCATTGGGAAGTCGGTGCAATTGGTGGGGCCGGTGCAACTTGGGCGTGACGTCGGGAAGTTGGCGTCGTGAGAGACGAGGAAGGCAGGCGGCATTGAGAAGTTGTCGCGAGTTAGGGAAGCGAGCGTCTAGGTTTGGCGGGACCGGCGCAAGATGGGAAGGCTGGGCGTGCTAGATGGCGTGACTTGGGGCGGTTGTTGGGAAGTTTGGGGAGGCGGCGCGACCTTGATGGGACCCGGTGAAAATAAGGAGGGAGTAAGTGTTTCTATAGAGATAGCAAAGTTTCCTTATTTTGCCTTCCCTTCCTTGCGCTTCAATCAAGGCATCATCCCAACGTAATTGCATCATCTCCCTCGTTTGAGAAAGGGTTCTTCTTGTTGAGTTTCTCTCTTTGTCATATCGCACATAGGCGAATCATCTTTTAACCAACCAGATTCTCGGTGAAGGCGCGAGGTCGACTCTTGCGGGAGCATCCCAACAAAAAGGTTATTCGGGTTAAGAAAATCATACCGGTATGTTTTCTTCTTCTTGATAAGTGACGTACGGTTCACCACTTGTTTGATGAATGGAAAATTTTCCTCTCGCGCGAGAGATATCCCGTTGGAGCATGCGTTCTTGTTATCGGCGAGGATGACCTAGTCGTTCCCCCTCCCTTAAATCAAACTCGTTGACTTTGCAGAGACTTGGAGAACGTTGATTTAGGGCTCTCTTGTTCTGAATACCCCTATGCAGGATTGTCATTCGGGACTCGTATGAGGTGTCTCTTCTCCAATTATCGGAATGTTGGCGGTTTCCTGGTGCGGAAAGAATTCGTGGTCCTTTATACGAGGATATAGAAGACATACGGCCATATCGCTACCGGGAGCGTAGTGAAGTCTTTGTTCGTCGCCTTGGTTTCCGTAGTGAAGCTGCCTTTTGCCAATGATTCTTGAGATGGAGAATGTGTCCATCCGTGCTGCTGCTGAGTCATCCATTCAAAGGTGGGAGAACATGGTGTCCACCTGTGAATCCTTGGAGTTTAATATCAGCTGGTTGCGGTATCGTCTCAATATTGTAAAGTCGATAGAGCTGATATCCTTGCTGGTGTGATTCTTGCCACAGAGGCCATGCTGGAAGAGGAGAAAGCTTTGGCCTTGGAGTCTTAGAGGATTGAAGATTTGACTCGAGACTTGAAGAGTAGGAATTTTTGATGTAGCATGTTGCGGGAAGTGATTAGGCGTAGTATGCCTTAAGCCACTTTCCGTGGATGTTGCCTCTAGCTTTCCCATCTTCTTTGATAATCTTGTAGTAACCTCTTGTCATCGCTTTAGTGATTATGTACGGCCCTTCCCATTTGGGAGAAAACTTGGTCCGTGCATCTTCTTTGGATGTGTTTAGCGGTTTTTAGCACAGATCTCCTTCTTTAAAAATCCTGGATTTTACATGGCTGTTGTACGCCACGGAAATCCTATTTACGTATGATTGTGCATGTTCCTCCTGCCCAGGATCTTGGAGTCTATAATATCTAGTTCGCGATTCTGGTTGAGGGGAGCGAAAAGCATCTCACGTTGTGATCCCCATGCATAACCTACTTTCATTACATCGCCTTGAATCTCCCCTCCACGGGATTTGATATAAGCCTATCGTACTCTTACGGATGTGACCTTTGGATGGTCGAAATTACATGATGACATATTACGGATAGTGCCGGCTCGGGATCCTCCGTGGCCTCGTAAAGTGTTGAAGACGTCTTCAGACAGAGAGGTGATGATATTCTTGCGTTACACCCTTGAAGAGTAGAGGACCTCGTTGTGGGTATGGTGGACTGTGTCTTCGGAGCTTTTGATGTAAAGGGATCCCGTGTATATCTTCCGTCCTCAAGTATGGTTTACGTGTTTCCATCTTTGTAGTAGTTCTTCTTTGTGGTGAGGCTGCAAGCGAGCAAACTTTGCGGGGAAGGAGTGGTGTTGAAGCGAACGTTGGCAATGCCTTCTTGGAGAAACGTTGATGCATAGCTACTTACGGAGAGAATGTTGGAACGACGTCTTGCAACTTTCAAAGCCTTGAGCGGTTACCATTTTGAAGTCGGAGGCGCGTCACGTTTTTGTCAAACTCGACATCCCTCGAAAGCGAGAGGTTAGGAGTCCCCCGGTTTCATCTATCGATCGTGCTTTCTAGGAGAGGTTGGGGTTTGGGAACGGCTTCCACAGGCTGGAAGCGCTTGCTTTCCCGATGCGGTGCGGTTGAGGGTGCAAATATGTCTTGACGCTACGCCTTGGAGAAACATAGAATCTCACATAACTGTTTCATCATAGACTATGCGACTTTGTGGGCAAAGTTCCCATTGTGTGGGTCTGACGGGAGAAGGGTCTCCGTGAACTCGGGAGAGTTGTTGATTTCCCTTGCTTTCGTTTTTTTGAGAAGTCTTTCTGATCTTTATGTGTGACGAAATTGGATTGCTTATCCCCTTCTACTGGGCGTCCAAGAGCAACGCGAGCCTCTTCATCTATAAACGCACGTCATGCTGAAGTATCTTTCGTCTTTTCATCAAGTCAACGAGTGCTAAAGGAGGTCGGCTTCTTAGGATCTTCCAGTATCTTGCCACGATGGTGGAGTAGCGTCTCAGTGACGGTTGAAGCTTCCATGCTTGAAGGACCGTTGGGGTGGCGGAGCGGCTGCAGTCCCGGTGATCGTAAGTGCATCGTGCGAGAGATGACACGGTTTTGATCACGAAGTCTTTGGAGCCAAGCGCGCTGTTTGAAGGAGGGCAAGGATGGTCTTTGGAAGGGCGCAAGATGTTAGTCTTTGGAAGAATGCAAAGCTGTTAGCCACAGAGTATGGTACTACTGGTGGCATGCGCGTGCGGCATGTGTGCCTGCATGTGCGTCACAGTAAGCGTGTCTAGTAAGCACGCATCCCCAGTAGGCGTGCAGCGCGTCAGCAAGCGCTTACGGTATGTACGTCGGAAACGCGTCGGCAAGCGCTTCCTGGTATGTGCGTCTGGCAAGCGCATCGGGTAAGTGCATCACGGGAAGCGCTCTGGTATTCAAGTATTTGGATCGTCTTGGAATGGGCCCGACTTGGTGCGGGCCCGGGTTATGCATGGGCCCGGCTTGGATTTCGGTATGGTATGGACCATTGGCTTGGCGGTCTTGTTTGGCCCCTTGGTGTAGCTCGGACTTGTTCTGCGGGCCCAGTTTCCCCTCGTATCTTTGTTATCACGTCACGGTGTTAGCGGTAGCGCGGTAGTGATAAAGTGGGCAAGCATATTCCGGCTATGTACTCCGAGCGTTTCTCTTTCAATTTGTTTTATTCTTGTCTTTGGTGCAAACCATATATAGCCATAGGTATGCCTTTCATAAACTTGTGAAAATACTTCATCATAAATAATTCTTCAAATGTCCTTTGTAGTAACGTCTTCTAATAGTGACCAATTATTGTGTGTGCAAAGTAGGTATGTACGGGTAGGTGACTTTTTTTTTTTTTTTTGAAAGGAAAACAAAGCGCCTAGTTTATGGTTTTTGTCTTCTGGATTTCTTGGGTTGATAGATAAATGTTACCTTGTGGTTTGGGTTATTCTTTTTGGAATGAATTGTTTAGGAGTTGATTGTTTTAGTTATGATTGAAAGTGATGCAAACGTCCCAGGAAAACCATAGAACCGTGTGTTGGTAGATGACATGAGATGAAACATAACATGGCTATCGGTTTTATCAGAACTTGAAAAAGCAAACCACGTATTTTTGTCTAGATAAGACTTACTCGGTTTCTCGGAAGAGTCATGGGAAGTCCCAGTCTTCGAATCATTCTTGAGTTGTCGGATAAGCTTGTACCGTTAATCCCCACAGGTGTATCGTTTTGCTTCTAGCTTTGTGAGAAGTCCTCGGTCGCCCCTTGTCATGTCATGGTGATAATCGAGCCATCGAGTGGCGGGTCGGAGTGGATTGCCTTCCTCTACCATCTTGACGTGGTTGAGATTGACGAAGAATGAGATCCTTTTGGTTGAAAGTTGACATTATTTGCAGGTGAAAAATCGAACCTCAAAAAAAAATGTGGTCGTGACAATTGTTTATGAGTAAAAATCGTTTCCAGACTTGCTTCGGTCACAAAGTGGAGGAGAAGGGTTGATTTCAAAGAAAGGTGTTGAGACGGAATTCGGTAGGTGAGTGAGATAAAGCTGTTTCGGTCGGTAATTTCGGTAGGTGATTCCGAGACTTGTTGTCTGGTGGAAATAGGTAAGACCTATTTATACAAGTCGAGATTGAAACGTACCTTGGACTCATGAAGGAAGAGAGTAAAGGGTGAAATAATGGGAGGAGGTGGTAACCGTATGGTTTAATGGGTGAAAACATTTTTCACCATTATTTCCTCTTTTATTTGACCGCTTTATTCCTTTTCACGCTTTCTTAATGTGAGCGTAGTGTACGTATCATCTTGTGACCGCCAAACCAAAACCCTAAATAAGCATCCCCAGGTTGTGTTGATGTCTCGAGTGTTGGTTGCATCTTAAGTGCAAGTGGCATTTTGCTTAGTGGCGCGTGCATGGCATGTGGCATGTGGAATGCCTTGGTGGTAGGTTGCACAGTTTGCAAGTTGGCTACCAGGCGTGTGTGTTTGGCATGTGCCAATGGCATGTGCGGAATGCCTTGGTGGTAGGTTGCATGGTTTGCAAGTTAGGTTACCAGTGTGTGTTTTGGCATGTGCCAATGGCATGTCACGGAATGCCTTGGTGGTAGGTTGCACGGTTTGCAAGTTAGGCTACCAGCGTGTGTGTTTGGCATGTGCCAATGGCATGTGCTGTGGAATGCCTTGGTGGTAGGTTGCACGGTTTGCAAGTTAGGCTACCGGCGTGTGTGTTTGGCATGTGCCAATGGCATGTGCGGAATGTTGACCTAGTTACAAGTCTTGCGAGCCTAGGCGCTATATTTGGCGTGGGCCAATGGCATAGCGGCTTGGAAACATGGCTTGCGATACGTGTTGGCATGTGCCAATGGCACGTGCGGCCATGTTGACCTAGTTGCAAGTCTTGCAAGCCTAGGGCGCTATTTTTGGCGTGGGCCAAAGGCATAGCGGCTTGGAAATATGGCTTGAGACACATGTTGGCATGTGCCAATGGCATGTGCGGCCATGTTGACCTAGTTGCAAGTCTTGCAAGCCTAGGGCGCTATATTTGGCGTGGGCCAAAGGCATAGCGGCTTGGAAATATGGCTTGCGACACGTTTTGGCATGTGCCAATGGCACGTACGGCCATGTTGACCTAGTTGCAAGTCTTGCAAGCCTAGGGCGCTATATTTGGCGTGGGTCAAAGGCATAGCGGCTTGGAAATATGGCTTGCGACACGTGTTGGCATGTGCCAATGGCACGTGCGGCCATGTTGACCTAGGTTGCAAGTCTTGCAAGCCTAGGGCGCTATATTTGGCGTGGGCCAAAGACATAGCGGCTTGGAAATATGGCTTGCGACACGTGTTGGCATGTGCCAATGGCACGTGCAGCCTGTTGACCTAGTTGCAAGTCTTGCAAGCCTAGGGCGCTATATTTGGCGTGGGCCAAAGGTATAGCGGCTTGGAAATATGGCTTGCGACACGTGTTGGCATGTGCCAATGGCACGTGCGGCCATGTTGACCTAGTTGCAAGTCTTGCAAGCCTAGGGCGCTATATTTGGCGTGGGCCAAAGGCATAGCGGCTTGGAAATATGGTTTGCGACACGTGTTGGCATGTGCCAATGGTACGTGCGGCCCTGTTGACCTAGTTGCAAGTCTTGCAAGCCTAGGGCGCTATATTTGGCGTGGGCCAAAGGCATAGCGTCTTGGAAATATGGCTTGACGCGTTTTGGCATGTGCCAATGGCACGTGCGGCCATGTTGACCTAGTTGCAAGTCTTGCAAGCCTAGTGTATATTTGGCGTGGGCCAAAGTCATAGCAGCTTGGGAAATATGGCTTGCGACACGTTTTGGCATGTGCCAATGGCACGTGCGGCCATGTTGACCTAGTTGCAAGTCTTGCAAGCCTAGGGCGCTATATTTGGCGTGGGCCAAAGGCATAGCGGCTTGGAAATATGGCCTGCGACACGTTTTGGCATGTGCCAATGGCACGTGCGGCCATGTTGACCTAGTTGCAAGTCTTGCCCAGCTAGAGGCGCTATATTTGGCGTGGGCCAAAGGCATAGCGGCTTGGAAATATGGCTTGCGACACGTGTTGGCATGTGCCAATGGCACGTGCGGCCATGTTGACCTAGTTGCAAGTCTTGCAAGCCTAGGACGCTATATTTGGCGTGGGCCAATGGCATAGCGGCTTGGAAACATGGCTTGCGATACGTGTTGGCATGTGCCAATGGCACGTACGGCCATGTTGACCTAGTTGCAAGTCTTGCTAGCCTAGGGTGCTATATTTGGCGTGGGCCAAAGGCATAGCGGCTTGGAAATATGGCTTGCGATACGTGCTGGCATGTGCCAATGGCACGTGCACGGCCATGTTGACCTAGATGCAAGTCTTGCAAGCCTAGGGCGCTATATTTGCGTGGGCCAATAACATAGCGGCTTGGAAACATGGCTTGCGATACATGTTGGCATGTGCCAATGGCACGTACGGCCATGTTGACCTAGTTGCAAGTCTTGCAAGCCTAGGGCGCTATATTTGGCGTGGGCCAAAGACATAGCGGCTTGGAAATATGGCTTGCGACACGTGTTGGCATGTGCCAATGGCACGTTCGGCCATGTTGACCTAGTTGCAAGTCTTGCAAGCCTAGGGCGCTATATTTGGGGTGGGCCAAAGGCATAGCCGCTTGGAAATATAGCTTGCGATACGTGTTGGCATGTGCCAATGGCACGTCTTGACCGTTGACCTAGTTGCAAGTCTTGCAAGCCTAGGGCGCTATATTCGGCGTGGGCCAAAGTCATAGCAGCTTGGAAATATGGCTTGCGACACGTTTTTGCATGTGCCAATGGCACGTGCGGCCATGTTGACCCTAGTTGCAAGTCTTGCAAGCCTAGGCGCTATATTTGGCGTGGGCCAAAGGCATGGCGGCTTGGAAATATGGCATGCGACACGTTTTGGCATGTGCCAATTGCACGTGCGGCCATGTTGACCTAGTTGCAAGTCTTGCGGGGGCCTGGGCGCTATATTTGGCGTGGGCCAAAGGCATAGCGGCTTGGAAATATGGCTTGCGACACGTGTTGGCATGTGCCAATGGCACGCGTGCGGCCATGTTGACCTAGTTGCAAGTCTTGCAAGCCTAGGGCGCTATATTTGGCATGGGCCAAAGTTATGGCGGCTTGGCATTGCTGCCATGGTGCGCAGTATGCTGCTTGGTTTGGCATTGTTGCCATGGTGTGCGATATGCGGCTTGTTTTGGCATTGCTACCATGATGCGCGGTATGCGGCTTGGTTTGGCATTCTTTGCCATGATGCGCGAGGGTGCGGCTTGGTTTGGCATTGTTGCCATGGTGCGCGTGTGCGGCTTGGTTTGGCATTGTTTCCATGGTGCGCGGTATGCGGCTTGGTTTTGGAATTAGGGTTACGTGTTGAAAACCCTAATCGGTATTTTGAAAAAATACTCCATTAATTATTTACACCTGAGTTAAATGCTCTTAGTTAATGTGTTGCGGGTAACACTAGGTCATGGGGTTTTACGATTTTACCCCTTGTCTAAAAACCACCACCAACACACGCATACTAGCGTGTCAAATAAAACTAACTTTTAAACCACGCTTAAAGTGGCATGACTAATTTTTTGGACACGCCACAATTGCTTAACGTAATGTTTTACGGGTAAGAATCGTTTCGCCGATTTCGGTAATTTCGGTAGGTGAGTGAGAAATCTGGTTCAAACCCTAAACAAATGTTACGTGAGCACTTTATAGATTCGAGAGATCAATCTGTACAAGTCCGGCCCTAAACCAAGAAATGGCCGTTCCGGACTTTGCTTGATCCTGAAAGTGAGGAGAAGGGGTTGATTTGGGAGGAAGCAAGAAAGGTGTTGAGGAGAGTAGTATCGACTTGTATCGTAAAGTGAAAGCTTAGGAAGCTTGCAAGAGATGAAAGCTTTTTGGGAGAGCTTGCAAAGTTGCCTTTCCGAGAGTTTAGTATTTTTCTCTGGTAGAGACTTGTTGTCGATGGAAATAGGTAAGAGCTATTTATACAAGTCGAGATTGAAAAACGACTACGGCCTCATGCGGGAAGAGAGTAAAGGGTGAAATAATGGGAGAGAGATGGTAACCGCATGGTGTTAATGGGTGAAAACGTTTTCACCATTATTTCCTATTTTATTTGACCGCTTTATTCCTTTTCACGCTTTCTTAATGTGAGCGTAGTGTACGCTGCATGTTGTGACCGCCAAACCAAAACCCTAAAATGCATCCCCCAGTTTGTGTTGATGTCTCGAGTGTTGGTTGCATCTTGGGTGCAAGTGGTCTTTTGCTAGGGGACGCATGTGGCATGTGCCAATGGCATGTGCGGAATGCCTTCGTTGCGAGTTGCACCTCGGCGTAAGTGGTAATGCCGGAGTTTTTGCTAGTGGCGTGTGTGGCATGTGCCAACGGCATGTGCGGAATGCCTTGGTGGTAGGTTGCACGGTTTGAAAGTTAGGCTACCGGCGTGTGTGTTTGGCATGTGCCAATGGCATGTGCGAATCTTAGTGGTAGGTTGCACGGTTTGCAAGTTAGGCTACCGGCGTGTGTGTTTGGCATGTGCCAATGGCATGTGCGGAATGCCTTGGTGGTAGGTTGCACGGTTTGCAAGTTAGGCTACCGGCGTGTGTGTTTGGCATGTGCCAATGGCATGTGTGGAATGCCTTGGTGGTAGGTTGCACGGTTTGCAAGTTAGGATACCGTGTGTGTTTGGCATGTGCCAATGGCATGTGCGGAATGCCTTGGTGGTAGGTTGCAGTTTGCATGTTAGGCTACCGGCGAGCATGTTGGCATGACCAGCGGCACGTACGGCCATGTTGACCTCGTTGCAAGTCTTGCGAGCCTAGGGCGCTATATTTGGCGTGGGCCAAAGTCATAGCGGCTTGGAAATATGGCTTGCGATACGTGTTGGCATTTGCCAATGGGCGACGGCCATGTTGACCTAGTTGCAAGTCTTGCAATCCTAGGGCGCTATATTTGGCGTAGGCCAATGGCATAGCGGCTTTGGAAACATGGCTTGCGATACGTGTTGGCATGTGCCAATGGCACGTACGGCCATGTTGACCTAGTTGCAAGTCTTGCAAGCCTAGAGGCGCTATATTTGGCGTGGGCCAAAGGCATAGCGGCTTGGAAATATGGCTTGCGATACGTCTTTGGCATGTTCCAATGGCACGTACGGCCATGTTGACCTAGTTGCAAGTCTTGCAAGCCTAGGGCGCTATATTTGGCGTGGGCCAATGGCATGGCGGCTTGGAAACATGGCTTGCGATACGTGTTGGCATGTGCCAATGGCACGCACGGCCATGTTGACCTAGTTGCAAGTCTTGCAAGCCTAGGGCGCTATATTTGGCGTGGGCCAATGGCATAGCGGCTTGGAAACATGGCTTGCGATACATGCTGGCATGTGCCAATGGCACGTACGGCCATGTTGACCTAGTTGCAAGTCTTGCAAGCCTAGGGCGCTATATTTGGCGTGGGCCAAAGGCATAGCGGCTTGAAATATGGCTTGCGACATGTGTTGGCATGTGCCAATGGCACGTGCGGCCATGTTGACCTAGTTGCAAGTCTTGCAAGCCTAGGGCGCTATATTTGGGGTGGGCCAAAGGCATAGCCGCTTGGAAATATAGCTTGCGATACGTGTTGGCATGTGCCAATGGCACGTGCGGCCCTGTTGACCTAGTTGCAAGTCTTGCAAGCCTAGGGCGCTATATTTGGCGTGGGCCAAAGTCATAGCACGACTTGGAAATATGGCTTGCGACACGTTTTTGCATGTGCCAATGGCACGTGCGGCCATGTTGACCTAGTTGCAAGTCTTGCAAGCCTAGGGCGCTATATTTGGCGTGGGCCAAAGGCATGGCGGCTTGGAAATATGGCATGCGACACGTTTTGGCATGTGCCAATTGCACGTGCGGCCATGTTGACCTAGTTGCAAGTCTTGCAGGCCTAGGGCGCTATATTTGGCGTGGGCCAAAGGCATAACGGCTTGGAAATATGGCTTGCGACACGTGTTGGCATGTGCCGATGGCACGTGCGGCCATGTTGACCTAGTTGCAAGTCTTGCAAGCCTAGGGCGCTATATTTGGCATGGGCCAAAGTTATGGCGCTTGGCATTCTTTGCCATGGTGCGCGATGATATCTTGCTTGGTTTAGCATTATTGCCATGGTGCGCGATATGCGGCTTGTTTTGGCATTGCTACCATGATGCGCGGTATATGCGGCTTGGTTTGGCATTGCTGCCATGATGCATGCGGTGCGGCTTGGTTTGGCATTGTTGCCATGGTGCGCGGGGTGCGGCTTGGTTTGGCATTGTTTCCATGGTGCGCGGTATGCGGCTTGGTTTTGGAATTAGGGTTCGTGTTGAAAACCTAATCTGTATTTTGAAAAAATACTCTCGTTAATTATTTACACCCGAGTTAAATGCTCTTAGTTAATGTGTTGCAGGTAACACTAGGTCATGGGTTTTCTGATTTTACCCCTTGTCTAAAAACAACCACCAACACACGCATACTAGCGTGTCAAATAAAACTAACTTTTAAACCACGCTTAAAGTGGCATGACTAATTTTTTGGACACGCCACAATTGCTTAACGTGGCTGTTTACGGGTAAGAATCGTTTCTGCTGATTTCGGTAATTTCGGTAGGTGAGTGAGAAACTGGTTCAAACCCTAAACAAATGTTCTGCACGTGAGCACTTTATAGATTCGAGAGATCAAATGTGATACAAGTCCGGCCTAAACCAAGAAATGGCCGTTCCGGACTTGCTTCGGTCACAAAGTGGAGGAGAAGGGTTGATTTGGGGAGGAAGCAAAGAAAGGTGTTGAGGAGAGTAGTATCGACTTGTATCGAAAGTGAAAGCTTAGGAAGCTTGCAAAGAGATGAAAGCTTTTGGGAGAGCTTGCAAAGTTGCCTTTCCGAGAGTTTAGTATTTTTCTCTGACCGAGACTTGTTGTCCGATGGAAATAGGTAAGAGCTATTTATACAAGTCGAGATTGAAACGTACCCTGGCCTCATGCAGGAAGAGAGTAAAGGGTGAAATAATGGGAGGAGATGGTAACCGAATGGTGTTAATGGGTGAAAACGTTTTTCACCATTATTTCCTATTTTATTTGACCGCTTTATTCCTATTCACGCTTTCTTAATGTGAGCGTAGTGTACGCTCGCATCTTTGTGACCGCCAAACCAAAACCCTAAAATGCATCCCCGGTTTGTGTTGATGTCTCGAGTGTTGGTTGCATCTTGGGTGCAAGTGGTCTTTGCTAGGGACGCATGTGGCATGTGCCAATGGCATGTGCGGAATGCCTTCGTTGCGAGTTGCACCTCGAGCGTAAGTGGTAATGCCCAGAGCTGCTAGTGGCGTGTGTGGCATGTGCCAGCGGCATGTGCGGAATGCCTTGGTGGTAGGTTGCACGGTTTGAAAGTTAGGCTACCCGGCGTGTGTGTTTGGCATGTGCCAATGGCATGTGCGGAATGCCTTGGTGGTAGGTTGCACGGTTTGCAAGTTAGGCTACCGGCGTGTGTGTTTGGCATGTGCCAATGGCATGTGCGGGAATGCCTTGGTGGTAGGTTGCACGGTTTGCAAGTTAGGCTACCAGCGTGTGTGTTTGGCATGTGCCAATGGCATGTGCGGAATGCCTTGGTGGTAGGTTGCACGGTTTGCAAGTTAGGATACCAGCGTGTGTGTTTGGCATGTGCCAATGGCATGTGCGGAATGCCTTGGTGGTAGGTTGCACGGTTTGCATGTTAGGCTACCAGCGAGCATGTTGGCATGTGCCAACGGCACGTACGGCCATGTTGACCTCGTTGCAAGTCTTGCGAGCCTAGGGCGCTATATTTGGCGTGGGCCAAAGTCATAGCGGCTTGGAAATATGGCTTGCGATACGTGTTGGCATGTGCCAATGGAACGATGACGGCCATGTTGACCTAGTTGCAAGTCTTGCAATCCTAGGGCGCTATATTTGGCGTAGGCCAATGGCATAGCGGCTTGGAAACATGGCTTGCGATACGTGTTGGCATGTGCCAATGGCACGTGCGGCCATGTTGACCTAGTTGCAAGTCTTGCAAGCCTAAGGGCGCTATATTTGGCGTGGGCCAAAGGCATAGCGGCTTGGAAATATGGCTTGCGATACGTCTTTGGCATGTTCCAATGGCACTCACGGCCATGTTGACCCTAGTTGCAAGTCTTGCAAGCCTAGGGGCGCTATATTTGGCGTGGGCCAATGGCATAGCGGCTTGGTAACATGGCTTGCGATACGTGTTGGCATGTGCCAATGGCACGTACGGCCATGTTGACCTAGTTGCAAGTCTTGCAAGCCTAGGGCGCTATATTTTGCGTGGGCCAAAGAACATAGCGGCTTGGAAATATGGCTTGCGATACGTGTTGGCATGTGCCAATGTCACGTACGGCCATGTTGACCTAGTTGCAAGTCTTGCAAGCCTAGAGCGCTATATTTGGCGTAGGCCAAAGGCATAGAGGCTTGGAAATATGGCTTGAGATACGTGTTGGCATGTGCCAATGGCACGTACGGCCATGTTGACCTAGTGCAAGTCTTGCAAGCCTAGGGCGCTATATTTGCTTGGGCCAAAGGCATAGCGGCTTGGAAATATGGCTTGTGGTACGTGTTGGCATGTGCCAATGGCACGTATGGCCATGTTGACCCTAGTGCAAGTCTTGCAAGCCTAGGCGCTATATTTGGCGTGGGCCAATGGCATAGCGGCTTGGAAACATGGCTTGCGTACGTGTTGGCATGTTCAATGGCACGTACGGCCATGTTGACCAAGTTGCAAGTCTTGCAAGCCTAGGGCGCTATATTTGGCGTGGGCCAAAGGCATAGCGGCTTGGAAATATGGCTTGCGATACTTGGCATGCATGTGCCAATGGCACGTCGACCATGTTGACCTAGTTGCAAGTCTTGCAAGCCTAGGAGCGCTATATTTGGCGTGGGCCAAAGGCATAGCGGCTTGGAAATATGGGTTGCGATACGTGCTGGCATGTGCCAATGGCACGTACGGCCATGTTGACCTAGTTGCAAGTCTTGCAAGCCTAGGAGCTATATTTAGCGTGGGCCAAAGGCATAGCGGCTTGGAAATTTGGCATTATTGCCATGGTGCGCGAGTGCGGCTTGGTTTGGCATTGTTGCCATGGTGCGCGGGTGCGGCTTGGTTTAGCATTGTTGCCATGGCGCGCGATATGCGGCACAGTTTCGCATTGTTGCCATGGTGCGCATGGTGCGGCTTGGTTTGGCATTGTTGCCATGGTGCGAGTATGCGGCTTGGTTTTAGCATTGTTTCCATGGTGCGCGGGTGCGGCAGTTTTAGCATTGTTGCCATGGTGCGAAGTATGGGGCTTGGTTTGGCATTGTTGCCATGGTGCTAGGGTGCGGCTTGGTTTGGAATTAGGGTTACGTGTTGAAAAACCTAATGCGGTATTTTGAAAAAATACCCTATTAATTATTTACACTGAGTTAAATGCTCTTAATTAATGTGTTGCGGGTAACTCTAGGTCATGGGGATTTACGATTTTACCCCTTGTTTAAAGACCACCATCAACAATGGCTATAAGTGGTTTATAGACACGCCCATTAAAAACCTGAAAGTTAATGTGACTAAATGGTGATATTTGGACACGCCAATAACCCTGGCGTGGCTGAAAGCACCCCAATGGACACGCCAATAAAACATGGCGTAGCTACGGGGTAGATTTCTACCTATAGACACGCTAAAACCAAAAGAGGCGTGATGAGAAATTTATATCAGGCGTGACTAAAGGCCATTTACGTACTAGTGGTAGGTATTTTAATCCATCTAACGTCAGTTTTTTATATTCTTATTATTTTTTCATTCTAATCAAGCTATGCACGTTGATGTAATATACCACCGTGTATATTAGTGGAACCTTGGAAATCTATAACCATTATAATGCCATCGATTCAAGGTGTTATAATTTCTCTATAATTTTAGAACGCAGCTCATCCTGCAAGGTTTTCTTTTCTTTTTCCTTCTAAATACGGGCTATATTAATTTTTGTCGAGTCTTTGCATAACGACAATATAGATTTCTATCCTCTTAAAGAAATCCAGAATGGCTTTCTCTTTCGGATCTGCGATATGAGATGTTGAGATTGGCATATTTTCTACAATTTTGCCAATATGGTTTACCTAATAACGGATTTCTATTCCCTACAAGAAATCCTCCATAATCTTAACCAGGATATCTTTAATCAATATTATGGTTATTTAGTTTATCAAGTTTAAGTTGTCTTTGAAGATAGAAGGCGATATCGATTTTTTTTTCTTTCGGTTTTCACTTAGGTGAATGTATGGATTTCTATTTGTCTAACATGAAATCTTGTACGTCTAACATGAAATCTTGTACTAGGTAATTCTCGTCATTTATTTAAAAGATGAGACATGGAGAAACGATGATTTCTATTTCTCTTATAAAAAAACCATTTACTTAACTCTAAAAAGAACAAAGTTATGTTGCTTTATTTTTCTTCAAAATAAACATACGAGCCAATTGGATTTGGTTTTATCTATCACTTCTATACGGATTTGATACTGTTATTATGGTAGATAACAGTATCAAATAACAGTTCATACTGTTATTATGGTAGATAACAATATCAAATAACCGTTCCACTTGAAATTGATCACATTTTTGAGGCATTTTTTTCCTCGTGGTAATAATCTCCAAAATTGATACCGTTCCACTTGAAATTGGAATCTTTGTAGGACACAAAATAGTAAAGGGTGTGCACCGACTTGTTAGGCCATATAATTAGTCCATGTAGTGATTATATATGGATCTTGATATAATGTTCTTTGGCGAAGAATGTGTCCATCTCATTCTAAATCATTATCTTATTCTTCTTAGAGGTCACATAATTATATGGAGATTTATTTGCATATTTTATATGCTTTTGGTTGTTGCCAATAAAATCCATGGTTGATGTTAAATTTTTTTGTCAAGTAGACTACAATTTTATTTTTATTTTTAGGACAATTTTTTTTTCATGGCCTTTAAAGTCATTTTTACAGTCCAACTGGTGTTGTTGAAATCCAGAAATTCTTATGAGTATATGTCTCGAATTAATCGGATAATATTTTACGAAGTTTTTTCCTGTATGTGTGATGAAAATATTTCCGCCATAATCAAGGGGAGACTATACACCACTAGAAGTCGGTGTTCATTAACTTTAAAAGTTATATTTCTCTCCCATCATAATTGAAAAGGGCTGTCATCTCAAATAGGCACGAAAATATTTCATTTATTAAGCTTTTTCCTCTTGAAGAGGATAATCCAGTCACATCTAGCAAGTATGTATCTTTTTAGTACATGCTACAGATAATGCTCTAATAGAGTATATCAAAACACGATCTATTCTTCAAGTCAATATCTCTTTATTTGCCCTTAAGGGCACTGGTACCAATAACAAATTAAATTTTTCAAGATATGCATACACTTGAAATTCTGTGGAATCGTACTAAGCTAATATTATTGTCCAATATTCATTTGTAGTAGCTACTACGAAATAAATGATGGTGGTTGTGAAACCCTCTCTGAGAGGAATATCGACATATGTGATTGGTTGGCATACAATCCAAGTTAGGTTGGATTAATTTCTCGATTGATGCAATTTTGGATCCAAACTTAACACCTTAAACATGTCAAGCCTGAAAATTACAGGTTGGTGTTAGTCATATTGCGTATTAAGAGAAATAAATTGTTTTAAGAGCGATTGAGGGTTATATGTTCAAACCCCAGGATTGGTTCAATATTACATTGTTCTCCCTATATAATGCATTTTGCGTGGTAGTCTTTAAGGACTCGTATAACATTCACATAAGAAACATGCTCGGGGAACATATTCGAATTTGTAATCCTTAAAGGAAAGGATTCAAATTATGTTACGCAACCACCTGAATCGATTATATCGGGTTTAACAATCCTTTATATGTGTTTTTTTTTTTTAGAAATTTGGTGTGAAACCAAGAATTGATTAATTAGTTGATGATATCAACTTTATCCGTAGTTAGAATTATGCTAGCTTAAACTATTCTTTGAGATAGACTAGAGTTATTTGTTTGATGCTTGACTACTGTAAAAGTCGTATTGTTGGGTTAGCATCCGTATTTTTGTCAGCAGTTGTACTCTTTTTCCTTTATTCACGTTTTGTCCCATGTGGTTTTCCTGATAAGGTTTTAACGAGGCAACATCTCGTTGATGTTTAACCTTTGTTTTCAAAATGTTGATATTTGTGATCTTTTTCCTTCGTCCAAATTTTTTCCCATTGGGTTTTATTGGCAAGGTTTTGGTGAGGCAATTTAATTCACCATGATGGTCATCCAATGGGGAATTGTATCAAATTTGGTTATTTAGTGGATGCTCACACTTGATTAAACCAAATCAACTTAATCATCTCCAAAGAATTTGGATTTCCTTCTCACAAATACGATTTTTGTTCATGTATGATAAGGTATTCATATCTTGGCACTTTGTTGAAGAAACTACATCAACTATTCTGCAAATCATCTCCAAGAAATTAGCAATCCAAGACACAATTACTTACTGTATTCAAATAAACATGAAGACTCATGAACACTACTATTAGAAGACTAATACAAAAGAAGACTTCATCAACTGACAGATTTCTCACTAAAGCATTGATATCTCCAGCATTCATGAAATTCATTTATCGAAATTGGGAAGTGTCGACTCGAAGATTTACAAGCCAAGATTTAACTGAAGTACTTATCAGGGGGGGCATCATAGTAAAAGGTATTTTACTGGACTATCACGTTGTACTCTTTTTCCTTCATCAAGGTTTTGTCCCACTGGGTTTTTCCTTGTCAAGGTTTTAATAAGGCAACATATGCATGTCCAACTCTGTTCTAAGTTTTCTCATAATTGTACTCTTTTCCCTTCGATCGGGTTTTTTCCCTTTGGATTTTCCTGACAAGGTTTTATGAGGCAATTGCTTAGATACGGTGGTCATCTAGGGGGGGGTTATAAACAAAAGTTTATTAGGTAGATGCCCATTTTAGTGGGAATCCATTACTTTGGCACCAAGTATGTAAACTCTATAAATAGAGTCCCAAACCTTTGTAAACATATATTGATGAATAGAATTTATCCCTTCTTCTCTCTCTTGTGTGTCTTCTTCTTCCCTTTCTCTATTTTACAAGAAGTTTCTTTTTTCCCCCTTTATGTATTATTTTGGAAGAAAATAAAGTCCTAATATAGTAGGTACTCGACTTCTGAATTGAATTTGGACTTCTATAGAATTCCAAACATGGTAACTTAAGTTTTCCTTTTTAGTTTGTAATTTTTAAACCAATCATACGTTGCCAAGTATCCTCATCCGAATGCTTTTAAACAAGTCTTTGTCTTGGCCTTTAAGTCTTTAAATGGAGTTCTCTGGCTACGCTTTTAAACAAGTTGCATCTCTTGCCGAACAAAATCGAGAACCAACAAGAAACTCTCAATATATATGCCCAAAAGATGAAATATCATCTGTTAAACAGAAAAATGGGTTCTTTTTGTTTCCTTATATTATACTCCCTCTGTTTTAGGAAAAGAGATACTTTCACTTTTTCATTTTAGCCTAAAAGTAGGCTAAATTGAAAAAGCGAAAATATCTCTTTTTCAGAAATGGAGGGAGTATTTTTTAGATACCAAAATTGATTTTTTTTTTTTTTTTGAAGCAACCAAAATTGATAAATTTAGTCAAGACCAATATTTAAATTTCCATACGTGGTCTATGAATAAAGAAAAAACACCAGAGACAAAATGACTCATTGACCTACTATTATGATCCATATCACTTACGCCTGTGCGAAGCACAGGGGCACCACTAGTTCAAATGGTAACTAGTAATTCTGGAAGTGTCCTACAGTTGCGCATGATAAGCAACAAGGAACGGAGACTCCATTCATCAGCATGAAGCTCGTGGATTGTAGTTGAATTGAAGGAAAAATAAATAAAATCTAATCAATTTCTTATTCTTTATAATATTGATTGCCGGATCTTCCCTTACGCCGTAACATACGCTAATAATTGTAAGAAAAATCAACTCTGATTAACACGAAACTCCCACTAATAATTTTGCAATAGTACCCGCAGAATACATACATAATCTGTATCTGATATGATATCTTCTTCATCAAGGATTCGATAACCGTATTCATGTGATTCACACAGTTGTCTTTTTAAACTAATTAAAGCTGGCTTCGCATCAGCAGTTGGTATGATACAGTTATTATAAATAGCGAGAGATGATCAGTGCTTAATCACTTCGATCTCCCTTCCCAAATAGTTAGCAAGTATACACCTCCAGAGATCTAAATTTAAATCCAGATTAGTATTACCAGATGGGTTTCGCTAGTGCTTTAGGATGGGACAACGGTATCGTGTTGGCCCCAATGGGACCTGATATTTCCGGTCCAAAACTTGTTGCAGCTGTGGCCAATGCTGGAGGCGTTGGTTTATTGGCTAGCCCAGTTATATGCATATATATCTTGATCTTTATTATGTGAATCTTGGTTGTACTAGTATTAGTTAATTAAACTATAATAGGTGATTGTCTCTTAATTGCAGAATATGTATGATGCGACATTGAAGGCTATAAGGGATACTAAGAAACTCACTCATAAGCCATTCGGAGCTGGTATTTTGTTGGAATTTGATCAAACCCATACTGTCAGGGCAATTTTCGAAGAAAAACTCGCATGCATGCGAGTTTTCTGGGGAGACTATCCCAAAGAGATGGTGGATGAAGCACATAAAAATGGAGTCAAGATCATGCACCAGGTTGGTTCAGTTGCCGATGCAGAAAAAGCAATTGCTGCAGGTGTTGATTGTATCATCGCACAGGGGGTAGAAGCCGGAGGACATGTCATTGGGAATGTATGTATAAAACTCTTGCATTCCCAGACGGTTGAACGTATCTTTATACGGGAATCAATTAATTAATCACACGTTATTTTTATGGTTCATGTGTGTCAACATATACAGGTCAGTTGGCATGCTTTGGTTCCAAGAATCGTCGATTTAATCGGTGACAAGAATATAACAGTTGTTGCTGCTGGAGCGATTGCAGACCCCGTGGTTTTGTGGGTGCCATATCACTTGGAGCTAAAGGAATCTGCATGGGAACAAGGTAATTGATATTAGGTCATATAAATATGAAACCAAATTGCCAAGGAATCGTTATTGACGGAATAATCAAATGTTGATGTATTGTTTAGATTCATAGCTACCAAAGAGTCGTATGCACATGACTACTACAAGGAACAACTTCTCAAGTATACCGGAGAAGATACCGATTACACTGACCTATATAGTCGTGAAAGCTGGAGAGCACCAACTCGTGTTCTTAACACCCCTTTCCACCAGAAATGGAAACCAGCACCGGAGGATGTTGAGAATAATGCGGAACAACCTATTATTGGATACTCAATCATTTATGGAGGGGTACATATACATAAATCTTATTAAAAACCTAATTTAATCGACTTATTATTAATCAGGAATATAACTATCTATATATATATACAAGTCCTTTCATGCCCGTGCAAATGCACAGGCTATTGTCATTCATCTTGACAGACTAAGAAATGGTTAATCCAACAATGTTCATGACTATAACAGCAGAATGCCATCATCCGGAGCTACCAAATAACGACGCAATGCCGTTTTCAATTGGAATAAATAAAATCAAGTTGAGTAAAAATTACAGTTTATGAACACCTGCATTTTATATATCGACATTTCATAGCAACTGCCATGTATTGAACTTTCCAAACACAATATAGCAGTCTAAAAACTCAACGGACTTTTCATACTTACTGTAAATTAACTGAATGGATTCATCGCCAAACGGCTTCAAAATACCACCATGGGAAAAAAATGGAACCAACAATATTAGTTCTAAACAGTCCACAACAACTTTTTTAAGAGATTCGATGGTAGCAGCAGAAAATACTCTCAATGCATAATGACAAAAGTAGACTTCTTTCTTTTCCTCGTGCTCGCCATCTATCTTCTGCGTTGCGGTTTTCCTTTTTTCACCCATCTTATCGTTATCCTGTATAAATAACACCATAAACTCCAAATTCAGTACCTAAAAAATAAAAAATTGAAAACACTACCAATCCATATGCATGAGACATGAAATTTCCGGAAAACAAAGAGTTAAGAACTTGAATCTTAATTTCCCAACAGTTTCCAAACTATTTATAAATTCGCAAGACGTAACACATTTCTGGACGTCCAACTCATTGGAGTAGCCTTTGTGTTATTGCCATAATTAGTTTGACTGGATAAAATGGTTGTAATTAATAGTTCTCACCATATATAGCCACGGGCATCGACTTCAGAATTAGAACGTCGCCTTTCACCATCCTCAGCATCCAGCAATTATTTTATACACTGGTTCCGTGTGTTCAAATTTTCTTCTGGTATATGCATGCTTCTAGGATAATCTGCATTACTTCTTCCACACTTTGGGTAGTGGGTAGGCTGACAATGATCAAAACATGGTCTAAAAAAAGAAATTAGATACTTAACAAAGCCATCAGGGAGGTTCTTTCAACTAAGAATTAGACACTTTGGAACGGTAATTATCCCCTTCAATAAGGATTACGGGTTGACAATGAAGTGACGTATGTACCATACGTACCTCTAAGTTTCATTTAGAGTAAAGGTTGACGGGCATAAAAGAATTTGCAAGTATTCATCGGTAAGGTTAATTCTGGTGGACTCTAGCGTAATTTGGTTTCGTTCATTTTTCTTTTCTGATTCTATTTGGATGATTATATTAACCTGACTTGATGCGGCTCCAATTAAGGAACTTCATGAATCACCGATATCAGTTTTTTTTTTTGCGCACATAAAAGTTTTCAGATGATTTATTTTTCTATCAGTTTGGCGTTCTCACATCTTGAAGACCTAAGCAACTGCAACTGGAAGCAATAAAAAGGCAATCAGATTTAGCGAGCAACAGAAACTGTGGAATTAAAAAATTAACCTACCATTCAGGAATTTCTTCAGACATTTATGTTCAACCAAAAAAGTACATATTGTACCTACCACCCGGTCACCCCTGGCCCTGATGAATGAACGGAATGATTATGAGAACGACGGAAGCCAAAACCAAAACGCCAAAGAATGCACATTGTATCTCCCACCCTGCCACCATTGATGAATATTTAAGAACATTAAGTGGACGGAAAGATTATGAGAACACAGACGCCCTACAGAAGTTCAAAGAAGATTGTATCAGATTTCAAATTTTCGACTCACCAAAAAATCAAATATTACTGCTTCTCTCGGTGCTTAGCTAATTTATATTGCTTCTCTCGGTGCTTAGCGTTGCATTTAGATTTTAATGTGCTTCTTTCATTAGTATCTCTTGGTGAACAACTGCTTATTGTAAGGGTTTCCTTTATGTTGTATCTCTTGGCCCAAACATCCTCCTTTAGTCGGGAAAAGGTGTTGGCTCCAATATAGCGTCTCTAAATAACAGCCATTCATCCTTATTTTTAAACGTTTCAGTGAAACGACAAAGAGTTTGAAAAGACACGTCTCATGCTAACAAAACAGAACTTATCCGAACAGAAGGCATATCTGCTTCTGCTGTTTGGTAAAGGATGCACCCGTTTGTGTAGTGTTTTCTCTAAATATATATTCCACGTGGCTTCCTAAATGGAGAGAAAACATGAAACTTATTGAGGAGGCGACACATCAGTATTCGCAAATAATCTTCATATGAACCTTTATTGTGTTTACAGTGTTTTGTACCAATGCATCAGCATGTACATTTGAAACTGCATGGATAATCTTCATATGATTAACTTTTCTGAATTTATGAATTAATCGGCACTGTAATTCTTCATTGGAAGTAGTCAGTGTTTAGACATCATACTGCCTCTGCAAATAGAAATAAAGAAAAGAAATACCTATTCATCATTGGATAATCAAAACAAAAGAAAACATTAAGCAAAACCTGGAAATGAATGTTAGAAGTGATGATCAACTACTACCCCTAACAGATTTTTCTTCATAGTTCATAATATTAAATATTTCACCCATAAAGAAAATAACAGGTTTCATGGCTCTGTGTTTCTTTAAGCATTTCTCGTTCATATGTATTTGCTTTTATGTACGGCACCTGCAACGGAAAGGAACAAAGGGAACTCGTTCTTCCAATGCAACGGAAAGACGGCTTCGAAACACAACTATCAAGAGTTTGGAGAACTTCTGGTTTCCGCTATTCATCAAACTGTTGCGGCTCTTGTGTTTTCTTAAACAACCTTCAAGTCTCCCTTGAATTTAGAGTTTCAAAAGACGGAAACAACGAATCTACATTGATCAAATTGGCTGGCTAAAGAATTTATAATAGGATCCCATATACCCGTTCATTTGAAGTTGCAACGTTTCGACCGATAAGAGCATTCACTTTTCTTGCCAATAGTGTACCGAACTGAACTGTTGTGCCTTTTCAAATACCAACTCTCTTCAAACGTACCCGACTGAACTTTTGTGTCTTTTAAAATGCCAACTCTCGTCAAACATAATAAGGAGGGCCCGTTTCCAAAGAGTCGTATCTGACATGGCATCTTAATTTTTCAGTAGCGTTGAGGATGAATATGGAGCCGCCACGTCAGCATAAACATCCTCCTTTACATAAAGAAGAATTGATATATATATATATATATATATTTTGTGAGTGTGCAGGAAACGGTTTTACGTCGTTTTGCAGGACAAGTAGCGAACAAAACAACAGCCGGGGAATATGAAAATATGGTCATGTATGCAGGACAGGGTGTCGGACATGTGAACGATATTCTTCCTGCTGGTGACATTGTTAAGAATTTCATTGAGGGTGCGGAAAAGATCATCAAGGAACTTGGAAGCAAGTATGAAACAATAGATGATGGAGTTGCTGCCATGTCACTTGCATAGCTGAATTTTTGATCGGTGTTAATAAGCTTAACTTTTTTAGTCTCTTTAGAGATTCTTGAAAGTTAAATTGAGAGATGTATGTGTAATGTTGGTCAAAATGGTTCAAGACTTCTATTGTTGTTCGAGGCTCTATTCCTTAAAGTATGGTGTTGGAGTACTTGATAGATCGGGTCTTGTACTAGGTGTTTGTTAGGTCAACTGTATTAGTTGATCCTTGGTTTTCTTGTTTCGTTTCGTTTAGTTTATTTGTTTCGTAAATTCACATTCCATTGTCGTCAGCAGCCTCTGCATACCCTAATTCTCACTTTTCAATGTAATAAAATAAAAGTTAATAACCTCTCCCAAATGAATCGAAAAATTTGATTTATCAAAAAAAAAAAAAAATCGAAAAACAGATAGGGAGAATAATATGGATATGCAAATAAGAACAGCTCAAATGGGTATACAATATGATATAGCCCACGAATTTGAGAGAACCAAATTGAGCCCGTGCAAAAAAAAAAAAAAAAAAAGTTAGCTTGTAATAAAAGAAACAACAACAAAATTTTACTCCCTCCGGTCCACTTTAGATGATGTGTTTGCAGTTTTCACGTAGATTAAAAAATGGAGAGAGATATGAATATTTTCCATCTACACCCTTAAGAAAATTTTTCAAACATTTATTGTTATTAGTGCATTAAAAAAGAACTTATAGTTTCAAGAAAAAAACTAAGGGTGTTATTGGTAATTTTGTGGAAAAATATGAAAACTTTCAAGTATTTTGGAACAAAAAAATAACTCTAAAACATCATCTAAAATGGAACGGAGGGAGTATTTTTTAAAAAAAGAAAAAGTTTTTATTAATGAAAAAGATCCGGTACAAAGACAAAGAACTGAATTACATAAGAAATATAAGAGTTACATGTCTAAAACCGCGACCAGTTGTGTAGAATTAGGCTGCAATCAATGAATCTGAAAGTTTCTTTATCACAACTCCATAAGACCATCTTCTGCTTAGCTTGAAAAACCAGCTCATGCACGGATTTGGACATTCCCCTAAATACCCTACTATTCCTCTCATTCGAGACGATCCAAATTAGAACATAAGGAAAAATCCACCATAGTTCCCCCGCATCTTCCCATTAAAACGTTCCTTCCAAGCATCAAAAAAATCCAGGACCGTAGCTGTAATGACAACAACAAAGTTATAATGCTGAAAGATGCATCTTTTCTTGTAGAGTTGTTAAATCATACAGATTTTATTTCAAATATAACCCAAACAATCAGAGCAGCTATGTGTCTTTCCCAGCCTTCAAAGACTTGGATTTTTCAATGAGTTTCCATGACCAGACCTTCACTATGTCACCTTTAGAACCTGACAACATATCGCCTGTAGTTCATATTAACCAATGTGCTTGTCAGTTAAGAAAGCCAAATTCAATGTATGAGAATGAATCATCAATTTATACATAATCTCTTAGCAGAAAACTACCCGTAGCACCAATCATTGCTACTGAACCAAATCAGTACTCATCAGCTCCCATCATCGCAGCCATTAGCACACCAATCCGACTTCCCTTCTATTATTGACGCTCTCATTCCCACAACGATAAATCTTGGTGATACACTTTGAGGGTACACATAAAACAAACAACAAAAGTAGATCAAGTTATTACATAGTTGTGATGGATATCTATGGAGGTAGTATGATTGATATCTATGGTTGATTGGTTCATCAAAATGAAAAAGTTTATGGTTGCTTTAACCATAATGTAAAACGACGTCAAACAATGTAATATATTAACTTTGGATCTAACTTCATGTCGAGTAGTATTCTTAGACCTAATAACAATTAGGTTCTTTTTGTTTCTTATATTATACTCCCTCTGTTTTTGGAAATCGATACTTTCACTTTTTCATTTTAGCCTAAAAATAGGTCAAATTGAAAAAGTGAAAGTATCTCTTTCCAAACAGAGAGGAGTATTTTTTAGATACCAAAATTTACATTAGTTGAGACCAATATTTAAATTTTTATATGTAGTCTATGAATAAAAGAAAACATCAGAGACAAAATGACTTTTAGACCACTATTATGATCCATATCACTTCGCACAGGCGCACCACTAGTTCATGATGGTAACTACAGTAAAACTTCGATAAATTAATAGCCTTGGGACCGGAGAAAATTATTATTTTAACGAAGTTATTAATTTATCGAGTTAAAATTTAACTTATACAAGCCTAATTGGGACCGAAAATTTTTTTTATTTTAGCGAAGTAATTAATTTATGAAAGTTCTCTTGTAATTCTAGAATTGGGACAATTGGGACAATAATTAATGGAGAAGTGTCCTAAAGTTTGTGCATGCTAAGCAACAAGGAACGAAGACTTCATTCATCAGCATGAAGCTCGTGGATTGTAGTTGAATTGAAGGAAAAATATGTTGAAAAAAAAAAGAAAGACAATCTAATCAATTTCTTATTCTTTATAATATTCATTGCCGGATCTTCCTTACGCCCTAACATGTACATACGCTAATAGTTGTAAGAAAAATCAACGCTGATTAACACGAAACTTCCACTAATAATTTTGCACATAATCTGTACCTGATATCATATGATATCTTCTTCATCAACGATTCAAGAACCGCATTTATGTGATCCCCACAGTTGTCTTTTTAAACTAATTAAAGCTGGCATCGTATCAGCAGTTGATATGATAAAGTTATTATAAATAGCGAGAGATGATCAGTGCTGAATCGCTTCCATCTCCTTCCCAAATAGTTAGCAATTGTATACACCTTCAGAGATCTAAATTGAAATTCAGATTAGTATTACCAGATGGGTTTCGCTAGTGCTTTAGGATGGGACAACGGTATCGTGTTGGCCCCAATGGGAGCTGATATTTCCGGTCCAAAACTTGTTGCAGCTGTGGCCAATGCTGGAGGCGTTGGTTTATTGGCTAGCCCAGTTGTATGCATATATATCTTGATCTTTGTTACTATATATTATTATGTGAATCTTGGTTGTACTAGCATTAGTTAATTAAACTTACAGATGATTGTCTCTGAATTGCAGAATATGTATGATGCGACATTGAAGGCGATAAGGGATACTAAGAAACTCACTGATAAGCCATTCGGAGCTGGTATTTTGTTGGAATTTGATCAAACTCATACTGTCAGGGCAATTTTCGAAGAAAAACTCGCATGCATGCAAGTTTTCTGGGGAGACTATCCCAAAGAGATGGTGGATGAAGCACATAAAAATGGAGTCCAGATCTTGCACCAGGTTGGTTCAATTGCGGATGCAGAAAAAGCAATTGCTGCAGGTGTTGATTGTATCATCGCACAGGGGTAGAAGCCGGAGGACATGTCATTGGGAATGTATGTATAAAACTCTTGCATTCCCAGACGGTTGAACGTATCTTTATACGGGTATCAATTAATTAATCACACGTTATTTTTATGGTTTGTGTGTGTCTACGTATACAGGTCAGTTGGCATGCTTTGGTTCCAAGAATCGTCGATTTAATCGGTGACAAGAATATAACAGTTGTTGCTGCTGGAGCCATTGCAGACCCCCGTGGTTTTGTGGGTGCCATATCACTTGGAGCTAAAGGAATCTGCATGGGAACAAGGTAATTGATACTAGATCGTGTATATATATGAAACCCAATTGTCGAGGAATCGTAATTGACGGAATAATAAAATGTTGATGTATTGTTTAGATTCATAGCTACCAAAGAGTCGTATGCACATGATTACTACAAGGAACAACTTCTCAAGTATACCGGAGAAGATACCGATTACACTGACCTATATAGTCGTGAAAGCTGGAGAGCACCAACTCGTGTTCTTAACACCCCTTTCCACCAGAAATGGAAACCAGCACCGGAGGATGTTGAGAATAATGCGGAGCAACCTATTATTGGATACTCAATCATTTATGGAGGGGTACGTATACATAAATCTTATTAAACCTAATTTAATCGATGTATTATTAATCAGAAATATAACTATTTAAATATATATATTCTTTGTGAGTGTGCAGGAAACGGTTTTACGTCGCTTTGCAGGACAAGTAGCGAACAAAACAACAGCGGGGGAATATGAAAATATGGTCATGTATGCAGGACAGGGTGTCGGACATGTGAACGATATTCTTCCTGCTGGTGACATTGTTAAGAATTTCATTGAGGGTGCTGAAAAGATCATCAAGGAACTTGGAAGCAAGTATGCAACAATAGATGATGGAGTTGCTGCCATTTCACTTGCATAGCTAAATTTAGATTGTAGTTAATAAGCTTAACTTTTTTAGTCTTTTAAGATTCTTGAAAGTTAAATTGAGAAATGTGTGTGCAATGTTGGTCAAAATGGTTCAAGCCTTCAATTGTTGTTCCAGGCTCTATTCCTTTAGGGATGGTGTTGGAATACTACTCGATAGATCGGGTCTTGTACTAGGTGTTTGTTGAGTCAGCTGTATTTGATCCTTGGTTTTCTTGTTTCGTTTAGTTTGTTTCGTTTTTATTTTGTTAAATTTGTTTTACCTTATTATGATTAAGATGTATTTTCATCTCTAATTAGCATGTGAGGGACCCGATGGTCAGGATCAGTTAACAGATGCATTTCCATCAGTTAACTAATCGATATAATCCAGACCATTTTTAAGTGATATTCAACATCCTTTAAAAGGTCTGATGTCCTAAATGTACACAATATTCAAGAGTTATCTCGTAAATTCACATTCCAATGTTGTCAGCGGCCACTGCATATCCTAATTCTAAATTTTTATTGTTAAATAAAATAAAAGTTAATAACCTCTCCCAAATGTCTCGAAAAACAGATACTCAAATGGTATACAATACTATACACTGCCAGTGCCACCCATCAAGTGGTCTGATTTACTATACACTGCCACCCATCAAGTGGTCTGATGGTTGGTATGCTCCTTCCCACTGCGGAGGTAGGGGACTACGGGAAAAACATTAATCCACAACTCCAAAAATGCGTTGTCGTACATGTACGACAACGCTTTTCCATAGGTTGCATAGGGGGTTGTAGAAAGTCACTACAAGAAAAACTGGATTAAGCAACCAGGCAGTTTTGGTTGCAAAAGCCCATATTGAGTCGCTCTAACCCATATAGTGACTTAATCGGCTCTCGCTCTTGAGTTGCAAAGGTGGGATCTCTATAGGTCTAGAGCAGCTAGGCACTCGCTCTAAATATGTTTCAACTACCATCAGCGATTAACTAATATGATTGCTTTAAATTTACTCCAACTATCCTAAAGTGAGTCGCTCTAAATATGCTCCAACTACCATCGGCTAAAATAATATCACCGCTTTAAGTTTATTCCAATTATCCCTAATCGAGTCGCTCAAAATATGCTTCAATCATGGCGGTAACTAACCAATATCATAGCTTTAACTTTATCTCAACCATCCTAGTGAGTAATATGTTAAGTTGATTAAGGTTTAGAGCGACTTAACTGACCAATAATCGGTTGCTCAAGGGTTTCTGAAGTACGATATTTTAGTCGGTCCTAACATTGAGCTTGTCTAAAATTAGTTAAATTAGTTGCTCTAGTTATTCATCAGTTATTCATCAGCAGGGACTGTTCCGGTTGGTTAAAAAGCTTCAGGCCAGTTTTGACTCGGATGATTAAAAAATGAAATTAAAATTAATATAGAAAGCAAATATGAGAACCAAATTAAATGCAAATTAATTTATTTTATTAATCAATAAATGAATTTACAATATCATTTATTAATCAAAAATTTACAATCGCTTGACAAAATTAAATAAAATAAAATGTAGTTTCTTTGGAAAAAGAAATTAGAAGAGGAACAACATTGATACAACCACTTCAGCTTTGAGAAGATTAGAGTTCTTTGAAATATCCCTGGACAAGCTTAAAAACACGGATCGATTCAATCTGTTCTTTTAGCTTTTAGCTCTGATTTTTAAATCAATAGAGTTCTCGTTCCAGATATTATTCCTTCCTCCAAAAATTGGTCCTGAATATATACAAACAAGCAAATTTAAATTAGAACTATACATAATAAGGAAATCAAACTTAAGCAAAAACAGGATCAAGAACTAATCAACAAACCAATCAATAATACCTGATACTTTGTACCTTTTTCAAATCTTAGATTAGTGGAGCAAACCTAATCAGATTTTTTCATTCCAAACAAACCCATTGGAAAAATCGAAGACATTGAAATTTGGTACTTAATTCAAAGGTAAATTTCAACCCACAACAAATCAATGAACACCACTATTACTACAATCATTTCAGACTACATACCCGCAAAACAAAAATTGATTAAGGCTCTTTGCCAATTTCAGATGAACAAACAAAACTAATTTAGAAAATCATCAAACAACAAATAAAATCACTTGGATCTAAATAAATAAAAACCCCAAAATGAAAGAAAAATGAAGAACAATATGAATCAAACCCAAAAGGAAACTCACATGCAAAATGAAACCCACTACTCAAATCTTAATTGAAGGAAAACCCAGCTAATAATTCCACATACACCAAAAAATCAAGATGAAAAAAATGAAAGAAAAACATAAACTCAGTTGAATAACCATAAATCAACTCTTCAACAATCATTAGAGTTGAAATCAGTAAACGTTCAACATTTTAAAACAAATCCCTAACTGAACAATGAAGAAAAAAACAATCTTCAATTAAGTAATATTCCAAACTCCTCAAATCATCATTAGAGTCAGATTCGGTTACAAGTTTAACCATCTAAACTAATTTAGCAGAAATTAAAAATATATCACATTAAAGCATCTAAATCAAAGTAAAAATGTCAACCAAAAATTGAGAAAATTGGACGGATAAAGAAGTTTAAAGAGCGATTCAAAGCTTAATCAGGTGTTAGTGGTGTTTGTTCAAACTTCAAAGAGAGAGACGTGAAGGCTGTGGATTTTTTTACTGTGAGATCTAGTCTAGAAGGAGAAGAGGAAACGAAGATGAGAGATGAAGATAAGGTAGAGAAAGGAGGCGGAGAGAATGAGGCGGGGGTTAGGTTCTTTTTCTTTCTTAAGGATTTATTTATAGAGTAACCAACATGCTCCATCTCGAGAAATATCCAACGACATCGATGGTCCAGATTATTGCACGTATATTTTGCACGTGCACTTGAGTTCTACATTTTTGGAAGAACGCGCAATTGGGGGATAAAAAAAGTAATTGGGGGATATAGATTACTTCTCCCAACCCATGGTGTCTGATAAGGGGTGATTTTTGGGTATGAAAATACCAAAATACCCTTTGGTTAATTAAAAACATTATGAAAATACCATAATACCTCTCTCTACTAAAACAATAAAATCAAAAAACCCAAACATATATCCCCCATTTCTAATTCAAGACTTAAGACTGTTAGGGGTTTAGTTTTTGAAAAAAATTCGGTGTTCTTCATCGTTCTTCGTCGATTCAAAAATTTCTTTCGTCGATTAACCAACCCGAATCATTAACAATGCCTCCACGAAAGAAACCAAATGCCCAATCCAACTCAACATCATCGATTGCTCAACAAAAACAAGGGAAAGACTTGCTAAGATTGCTCAAGAGCAAGAACACGAAGAAGCAACGTTATCGACGATCAACTACACAAATATATGGCTTCCCGTGGGAGAAGGTAAGTCATTTAAAACTACTTTGTAGGTGTTTAAATCGTTCTATGGCAATGGGTTTAGGTTAGAATCGCGAAACCCTAACTGAAACAGTTGAGTTTCAGAGAGTACCGGCATTGAAATTCGTATGAATACAGTGCCGGTTTCGTGTTTCGGCATTCAATTTATGATGAATACAGTGCCGGTTTACAACCCCAGAATAACCCCGAGACTGAATTTTCACTACCGGCATTCAATCTAGGATGAATACAGATTGCCGGTTTGTAGTACCGCAGTGTTTGATAATAATTCGTGTATGCCTAAGTAGGGACTTAAAACATACGGGAGAGTTTATGAATTTGCCAACAAGATCGTCATTGTTTTTGGATTCATTCCATGTTGGTTTGAGTAACTGCGGCATGCATTTCTAATATTTCGAGCATGCTTGGGTAGTACTCTTAAAACACACAGGAGAGTTTATGAATTTGTCACCAGTATTAAAAACCGAAGTTGAGTTGTCTTATATTCATTGCTTTCCGTGTGCTTACGATATAGGTCAAAAGCAAAGGAAGCCAACAAAAGAAAAAATAAAGATGTTGTCACTAAGAGAAGAAGGAGGGACGGTCTTGATACTCCTCGATCCGCCTCCTCGAGGGAAAGATGAAGGTCGTGAAGATTCGTTTGGGGGCTGGTACAAGAGGGATAATTTGGGAGAGTGGTGTTGACTGTAGTCGACTTGCAATCCGTGAGCACAATGATCACAATGAGCAAGATGAGCAAGATGAAGAGTATTAGTTTGGTTTGAACAATCTAGTGTTGGTTTATGTTTGTTTGTGAGTCTTGAACAATTTGTTTGCTTGATTTGTTTTCGGTTTGGAACCACAAAACTTAGGAGTTTGTTCTTCCAAAACTTAGGAGTTTGTTTTCGGTGATGGTTGGTAACTAACATTCAATGCCAGAATCGAGCACGCAGATGCTCGATAGAAATTTATCAATGCCGGTAGTCAAGTGAAAAAAAAATTGAAGTTTCTGGATACTTTTCATCATGTGCCTAAGCATAGAAATTTAAGCAACATACTATGCCGGAAACCGGTGTAAGATGCTCGAGAATTAACTACTTGTGCCGGAAATGGACCGATTAAAACCGAAAAAACTCAAAACGGAATATTTTTTTACATCGCCGGAAGTGATGAAGACCATGCCGGAATGGTGAAGAACCACGGGAAAATGGTGCGGCAGATGCTCGAGAAATCTATCAATGCCGGTAGTCAAGTGAAAAAAATTGAAGTTTCTGGATACTTTTCATCATGTTTAAGATAGAAATTTAAGCAAAAACCATGCTTAGGAAGTAGGTCCAGATGCTCGAAAATCACATAATCGTGGGAATTAGACTCATTAAAACTTTCCAGAACATGCCGGCATGGTTTTTTGGTTGAATACCATGCCGGCACCAAGCTTTTTCATTGCAACAATGGTGGATTCAAAGAAAAAAATCAAATTTTCAACCTCTTAGCAACAATTCTCTCTTCACAATCATCCTCCACTTCCACCAAAAAAAAGTTCCCTCTCAAATTTTTTTTCCATCTTTCTACTCTCATCTCATTCACCCAAATACAAATACACACTAATCATTTAACAAATACTTAAGATTTTTACTAATTATTATTAACCACTAAACCTGATTAGTGAGGGGTAGATTAGGATTTAAAAAATACTAAGATAAGGGGTGACCCCGAATTGATATTTGGACTTTTTTTTGTCCTTTTCCTATATCCCCCAATTACAAATTTTATCCCCCAATTACGTGTTCTTTTTGGAATGGGAAAAAATATGTCTAGCCCATTTTATTAGATATTTTTTTATTTATTGAAGCACATTTTATTAGATATGTAAAGCCAATATAACTAGATTACATAAACAACTTTTATTTAAATTAGGAAAAATAATTCGGTATTTTTAGTTTGCAAAATTTAAAGTTTTTGAATAGTCAAAACTTCCAAAATTGTGAGTAATCCCTAAGTTAACGTTTTTTCCATAAATAATCCTAAGTTAATGTTTTACTAAAAAAGGAAAAAAAAAGTTTTGTTAGGAAACAATTTTGCATTTTCCATGTTGCTTAACTATTTCTAGGATCTTCTTGTACATATTTTTTCTTTAATATAACATTCCCTTTAAAAAAAAAAAAACTAAAAAAACGTAAAATATCTTACGTGAAAGATTTTCTCTAATAAACTTAACTAATGTGATAAATGATAATCCCAAAAAAATCTCCCAAAAATTACTTTCCATTTACTTCTCATTAAAAAGTGAAAATCTTTTTATTTTCTCATCCCAATTATCAAATTGAGTTTTTTAATTTCATGTTTTGAAAACTCACAATTATCGCCACCATTTTGTGATAATCGCAATTATGAGCCCACTGAAAATTCCGACTTCACGATTTTGTGATAATCGTTTCAATGAAAAAATATTATATGGTAAAAAATAAAAATTATGCAAAAATCGTTATTATCAAATTGAAATTTTAAGTTTTCACATCGTAATTTTTGCGTTTTACAAACACTTACATTTTGAAAAAATTGCAATTATCACCACTATTAAAAACTCTAATTTTTACAATTATGTGATAATCATAATTATCAACCTACTGAAAATTCCAATTTTCGCAACTTTGTGATAATATTAGTTTTTAAACGAATTTTCAATGCAAAAAAGTTATCAACTTTTTTGTTTAAAACTGAGAACTAAAATTTCATTCAATTTGGAATGAAAACCGGCTTTAAAAAAAACCGGCTTGTAGATCAGTGGTTTTATGCCCTCCACAGAGGTTTCATGCGCCCCGGAGGTCCCATGTTCGAGTCTCGAGATGGCGCAATATTACGTAGTTTAACATGGACTGAGTAGAGTTAGTTTGCCCCCTTGCGAAGACATTAGTCACACTATCCGCCTTCGGCTCCCGACTTTGTTCCTCATGAGGCTCTGTTTGGTGGCTAGCACGGCAACCTGTTCAACTTATGTAGTAGTACGCTGCTTGGAGCTTAGCTTGTTAGGCTTCCAATTATTCGTTAATTATGTAATAATATTAATAAATTTGGAATCAAATAATTTAAACCCTAACTTTAAAAAGAAAAAAAGAAACTGAAAAAGAATTTTTTTTAATTTAAAAAAAAAAATAGAAAGATCCCATATTAAAAACCTACACCATAACAGCTTTTCATGTTCTTGTGTTATTCCTTTTTCTTAAAGGGTATGCATACCTGGGGTATCCGTACGTCAGAAGTCTAGAACTCATATCAAAAGGGTATGCATACCGATGGTAAACAATTGATTGTTCTCTTGGGAAATTTTCCAAAAGATCAATTTTAAAAGAAAATAGTTTGTGAACAATAAATTGTTCTAACCGAGTTTGCTAAAGATCTATGAATATCCATTGCTCGAATATATTTCAAGAGTTTAAACAAGACAAGCTTGAACTTGAAATTTATCTTAGAAGTGTGTATGAGAAATATGGCAAAAGTGAACTATAGTCATGGTCAAGGTATGCACATCGAGTATGTTTAACCTTAGGCACTTCATGTGCTTTTGCATTTGCACTTAAGCTTCTAAACTATATTAGGTCAAACAGGTATGCATACCGAGTATGGGTACCTTTGGCAGTTGTGAAATCAGATCCAAAAGGTGTGCATACATGTGTGCGTATGTGCTCTTGGAAGTTCGCGAAGTCATATCAAAAGGGTATGTATACCGGGTATCCGTATCTTCATGAAGTCCCAAACTCATATCAAAAGGATATGCACATCGATGGTAAACAATTGGTTAATTGTTTGGTTGGAAAATTTTCCAAAAGATCAATTTTAAAGAAAATAGTTTGTGAACAATAAATTGTTTTAACTAAGTTTGCTAAAGATCTATGAATATCCATAGCTTGAATATATTTCCAGAGTTTAAAAAAGACAAGCTTAATGTTGAAATTTTTCTTAGAAGTGTAGTGTACAGTTATTTGGTGAATGAGATGAATGTATTCTATTTTCGGATGAATCCGTTTCATAATCGGATTTTCTAAAAAATGAGATGAATAAAGTCTATAGTTGGAGGAAATTTTCTTGGCAATATATGTATGCACCCAAAATGTCTCAATATCAATAATTATGCAAACTAGAGATTTGATAATAATATTACAATGTTAAAGTCATCGGGTGACGATACCAATGAATTGAGTTCGAAACTCGCACAATCAGAAAGTTTTTTTACGTGTGAACCTCTAAAGATCAATCAAGGAATAATATCTAGAGTTATATATCTTTTTCTTACAATCATAAAGTTTACAAAGAGAAGTCTGTGAACCTGATTTGCGTGTGAGAGTACTTGGGTGATTAGGAAATCAAGGTAACTTTTTCGGTATGTGTCTGCAGATTAACCGTAGTTTGAGTTCACATAAATTTTTTTGGTATGCGTACCGGTATGTATACCAAACCGGTTCCGGGACCAACAATTCTTTTCTAGTATGCATATGGGTACGAGTACTGATCCAAGTTCACGAGTTCACATACTTTTTAAAGTGTGCATACTGGTATGCGTACAAAAAGCTGTTGTCGACATATAACTACTTCGATACGTGTACTGAGTACATGTATTACGCTCGAACCTTAATAGTTTCTTGATTTTGTAAGAATGGTATGTATATTGTCTTATATCCAAATTTCTGATAGTTACGTATTTCTTTTCATATCAATTCGAAACATTCCCAAATAACATCAATGACACATATCATTGTTCCGTGACTATTTTAGAATGATAATCTTGAATCACAATTAAGATTACTTAACGATAAATTGTCTCAATTTAAATTCCCAAATGTGAACAAATGTTCATTGCTTAGTCATATATTTCAAGGACTAATTACAAGATAAACTTGACTCGAAATTCTTGATATGCTTATGATAGTTTAATTAGTTATGCGACAACGCCTCATAGATAGAAAGATGAATATAACTTGATAAATAGTGGTTCGGTCTTCAGATTTGAACATCCCAGGTTCAAAGATTACTAGAGATGGACCTGAGTTTCTCATTCAAATGAACTGAAGATGAAATTTATCAGATTTGAACATCTCAGGTTCAAAGATTACCAGAGTTAGACCTGAGTTTCTCGTTCGGATGAACTGGAGACAAAATATATCAGAATTGAACATCACAGGTACAATGATTACTAGAGTTAGACCTGAGTTCCTCGTTTAGATAAATTGACTACGAAATATATCAGAATTGAACTTCACTAGTTCAAAGATTACTAGAGTTAGACCTGAGTTTCTCGTTCGGAAAAAAGACGTACGAAATATATCGTAATTAAACATGACCATACTACCCTTATCGAAATATATGCAATAAAATTCAAGATCGTGAAAATAATCATATTACCCTTATTGGAAATTAGTGCAATAAATATTATAAAGACTGTGTAAATGACCAGACTACCCTTCTCAGAAATAAATTAAATAAATATTACTGACTGTGAAAATGACCATATTACCCTTAATAGACCGGTCATGCCGCGCCTAAAACATGCACGAGCATGCCAAAACCAGACCGGTCATGCCGCTGGCTGCCAAACGAAGGTTTGCAATAATCAACGACTGCCCTTCCATTTATAACCATGATTGGATATAAACATAGTATGTATTCACATTTGTGTAAAGTCCAAAACCGGGAACCATGGTATACGTAGACGTACGCGTACTGGTTGGTTGTTGGAAGTCCGCGAACTACGTATGCGTACATGTACGCGTACTGGCGGAAGTTCAAGTCCGTGAATTTCTGCTGAAGTTTGGAAGTGTAAAATGGTATGCGTACTCGTGACGCGCACCGACGTAACCAAACTCAAATTGCCACTTAGGTATGCGTATCCGTTTGCATACTTAAGTAGGTTATGTTCTAAAATCGGTTTTTCATGAACTAATACATTTATATAATAAGGAATGCAATTTTTTTCAAACCGTGGGCTATAATGTTCATGAAATAATTCGAGTGAATCAAAATCGATTTTTGCTTCAATTGTGTCTTGTATACTTCTATGAGAATATAAAAATTGAACAACTCTCTAACTAGTTTCATTTTAGTCATTTGAACTAGTTATGATAAAGATGAATAAGGTTTATATGAAAGTGCTCATATGGCTAACCATTAGTTAACTATTGTTGAACCAACTAAGTGTACACGTTTAGGTACGGTTACCTTTATCTAAATGATGGTACATTTCATTTGTGTATAACAAGCTAAGTTTGATCTAACAGTTAAAAGATATTAGCTTGAATCTAATCAGGTTTTCATCTAACAATAAATATTGAATGCTCTGTTACCAAGGTAACATTGATTCCAAACCCCTGATTTGAAGACCATATAAAGGAGAACTCTATCAACAAGGAAACCTAACCCCACACCTCATGTGTGATACTAATTCGACTAGAGTCGATTCTCCTTTAACCTTAGGTTTTTCCAAAACCCAATAGGTTACCGACTTGAAGATTTCATTGGGATTATGAAGCCAGGCCCAACTATTTCTCTGTAGTTGCGTGTTCTGATCTTGTTGTTTTCTATTGTGATTGAGTAATATCTTCTTTAAGATTTGCTCGAGATTTATTCTCTGATTGGCAAGATTGAAAAGTAGTCACAAACATCGTCTCATCGTTTGTGATTTCATAATATCTTGTTTCGTTAATCGATTAATATAAGTCTGGTTTATCAATTGGTTCATGTTAACCTTGATTTATCAAAAGACTTTAACAAAACTCATAGGTATATCTATGGAGATGATTTATCTATTCAATAGACTTTTCATGTGATACGATTTGTTTATCAAGTCTTCGACTTTGGGTCGTAGCAAATCTTAGTTATGGGTGAGATCGTGATAAGGGAATCAAGTGCGCGAGAATCCAAGCGTGGTTCAAGAGGCGTAAGGGAAAGCAAGGATACCTTGATCGGTGTGAGATTGGTTAGGGCTCAACTACATTCCAATACGAAGTTAACTGGTAGTAGGCTAGTTTCTGTAGCGGCTTAATATAGTGTGGTGCTCAAATCTGGACTAGGTTCCGGGGTTTTTCTGCATTTGCGGTTTCCTCGTTAACAAATTTCCGGTGTCTGTGTTATTTCTTTTCCGTATTATATTTGTTTATATAATTGATACCGTCCAAGTTGTTTCACATAATAATCAGGCTCACGGATGTCTGTCTGTTTGATTTGTTGATTACATTGTGAAACAGAGATATAACTCTTAGATATATTTCTTGATTGAGCTCTCATTATTAGTTGATGCTCTCAGAATTATATTGGAGTTAGTCCATACATATTGCTAAGTGAAATATTGGGTGTGGTTGTTAGACCCCGCTTTTCGATGATAGTACTCAATGCGATAGAACAAAGTAATATCAGGTAACACACAACTGCACCAAATAGTTGGGTCCGCTTCGAATCCCAATGAAGTCTTTAAGTCGTTAACTTATAATGGTTTTAGGAAAACCTAGGTTAATGGAGAATCGACGCTAGTACGCAACTAGTATCACACATGAGGTGTAGGGATTAGGGTTTTAGTTGCTAGAGTTATCCCTTATATAGTCTTCAAATCAGGGTTTGATAATTTTCGGACAAAGCAATCAATATTCATCGTAATATGAAAACCTAATTAGATTCAATCCAATATCTTTCAACCGTTAGATTGTCTTGGCTTGTTACACACAAATGAAATGAACCTTCATTTAAATATGGGTAATCGTACCTAAACGTGTACACTTGGTTGGCTCAACATTAGTTAATTGAAGTTAGCCATATGAACACTTTCATATCAACCTTGTTCATCTTAACACAACTAGTTCATATGACTCAAATGAAACTATTTATAGAATTGTTCAATTGTTTATATTCTCCAGAAGTATACAAGACGCAATTGAAGCAAAATCGGTTTGAATTTGATTCACTCAATCAATTCATGAACATTATATCCACGGTTTGAAAAAGATTGCATTCCTTATTATATAAATATGTTTGTTCATGACTTAGCCGATTTTAGAACTTAACCTACTCAAGTATGTAAACGGTACGCATACTTAAGTTCTTTCGACTTGTCCGTGTTCACAAGATGCAAACGTGTACGCATATTGTCGTTCATAATCGAACTCAGTTGAAGTTAGTATGCAAACAGGTACGCAAACTATAGTTCCCGGACTTCAATTGTTGAATCAGTACGCATACGGGTATGCATACTAAATTCAGGACTTGGAATAACTTGCAACAGATAGCATATAAGTACGCATACTGTGCTATATCCAATCAATGGTTAATTGTTCTAAACTCCCATTTTAATCATTGAAACATTCTAAGAGGAAGAAAATAGCTATCTCACACAAACTATTAGCTTCAAAGCAATTTTCAAGTGATCATATGATCAATACGAAACATTATCGAGTCTACATCAAATGATTGTCTCACACAAATCATATAAGATGTTACCAAAGACTTTTACATGATCATATTTTGACTTTCGTCAAGAATAAAAGATGAACTTGGTTAAAGCGAAGCTTACCAACACATATTTTGAGAAATATGTAAAAGTTAAACTCAAATTTAAATATCAAATGTGTATAATTTCAATTCTATATAGCTATACGACTTTGTCTCAATAGGATATAGAATAGAAATAGAATTCTGAGTGATAGATGAGTTCAAGTCTCCACATACCTTTTGTTGATGAAGTTCCACAAGTTCCCTTAGTAGTTCTTCGTCTTCAATCGATGAACGCCATGAAGTATAAAGCTCAACTATACATTTTATCCTAATCCGAGACATAGCTATAGTAGACTAGAAATCAAGACTTATAGTTTTGACAACTAAACTTGACAAACAAGCTTAAGATAGATAAACGCTTGCGAGTTTGGCAATGCTCTAACAATATCCCCTTTCTCAATTTTAGTGACAAAACTATCAATACATATGGATTACAAAATAAATAAATTTTGTAGCTTCTCATCCAAATGCTTGATTTCCTTGGTTCTTCAACATTACTTGAAATCTTCATTACTTCCAAGTACTCCAGTGATTCCGATAACGCGTTCAATTCAAAGATCATATTTGTTTTGGTATTGTTATACAGTGTCATAGAAAACCAAAGTCTTTGATCGGACGAACGTAGTGCGCCCACAAAAGGTTCATATGGATCACTTCCTTATCCAACGGTGTAACTATTGCCATGTCAATTTTCCTTTTATGTTGAAGCTAATCCGTATGGTATATAATCAGCCAATAGGAAACTAAAGTCTTTGATCGGACGAATTTAATGCAACCACAAAAGTTCACACGGATTAGTACCTTATCCAACAGTGAATAAAATTGCCACGTCAATTTTCATTTGGCGTAAAAAGGAATTAGGCAGCAATTTTGGCGCACAAATTCAAATTTGCCGCCAGAATTTTGGGTTGAAATCCAATAATGAAACCTTTAAGACCTTCTCCAGGGAACTAAAAATCCAAAGAGCTTAGGTTTCATTTTATCTCTATAGGTTATAATCAACTTGATGTTCATCTAATTTCTTCAAATTCGTTTGTGTGGAGCGGTTTTACTCTTTCAATAATTTTTTTTTTTTTGGTGTAACATTTGTACTTGAATGTATATTTCTCTATTAGATTTTTGTTTCGAATCTTATTCGCTGTCCCTTTAATTTTCTTTGAATTACGGAAAAACTTGATTTCATAGAAATTAGTTTCATTTCACTGTAATTAGGTCAAATTTTTCGAAATGGGTGTGGATGTAGCAAAGGGAAATCCAAGAAAACTCCTAATATGTTGATTCAAAATATGAAGCGAGATGATCATAGAATTGATCAACTCTTGCTGTCATTTTTCTGAGTTTGGTTTTAATTTTGGGGGTTTTCAACATACTGAGTCCGCTTTTAATGGGAAAAATTAAGCGGTTTGGTAATTAATTTGAACAATCTGACCTTAAAAGAGCAATTTTTGCATTGAATTAGCATGGATTGTTCAGTGAAAAGTGGATGGTTTATATATTTTTCAGTTCTTCTATGGGTTAGGTAGTTAGTTCAATTGGATTTTGGACGGTATACTAAATGAATTTATTGGAAACATAAGAACTTGTATCAAATGGGAAACACAGTACCATTGATCTGCTGTATATATGTTTTTAATTTCTGGTTTGTGCTTGCATTTTTGTTCTTATCTCTAGTACTGATATTGGGTTTGTGTTAGAATTTTAATTTCACCGTGTTTAGTTGAAATTTTGGTCAGGCATTTATAATGTTTGTGATATTGCCTCTACCAGAATTTGTATGTATTTTTAACAATTTTTTGTGTTGACTATGCATAAAACTTAGTAACTAATTGGTGATATTGTCGTAGAGGGTCAAGTATCATCTATTAAGCTTTAGTCATATCAATAGAAATATGTAAACTTGTAATTCGTGACGATGGATGAATGGCATATCCGATGCTGATTATTATGACTTGAAATTGGACACCAACAATTTTAACTTGAACAGGATTATACAAGCTGGTGCAAGGATTACATACACCACTTTGTTTCTCCTTCAGCTCACATGGAGAGTGATTTATGCAAACCGTAAGATAAATTCTTTTGAAGTCTCGAGATCAAAACTGAAATCTCCTCATATGGAAGCTTCAAAGACTGACCTCTCTTTTGAACGGGGTGGTGGCTACAATTTGGTGGCTCATAGAGGTTTTACCGATGAATGATTTTTTAGTTGGTAGTCCTTACCCTTCAAAGTAAATACCAACACGAGTACTTATGTAATTGCTCT